>VZTX01009504.1:451337-581079 GCA_013400915.1 Pardalotus punctatus
AAAAAAAAAAAAAAAAGAATAAATTTTTTGTTTTATCAGCATCAGGTCATTTAGAAGGGAAAAAAAATTAAAAGGCTAATTGTGGGATTAACCAGATAGATTTAGCTGTTCCAGCAAGGGCACAGAGTGCTCAGAAGGGAACATGCAACTGGCTATCAGTGGAAGTCTCTGCCACATCAGTGCTGTGAGCCAGCGCTTCTCCATTTGTGGCACAGCCTGAAAGGGACTGCATGCCTGTCTGTCATGAGCACATCACTTAAGAAGTGATAAGAAACATTTCTAAAGGAATGATGAGAAGTGTCAAAACATTTTAAGTGTTAAAAGCAACAAAAGATTTGGTTTAGAATTTTACTCCTCTATCCAGCCAGAACTATTGTCATCAAGGATGGCTGAATCTTCTCAAATTTTTTTTGTCTTTTTTTTTGTCTTTCTTTCTTTCTCTCTCTGCTAAATTCAAAAAATATTCCTGTAATTTCCAAACCAGAGACAGGAAAGTGAGGATCACAGAATCAAGGAAACTGAACCCTCCTAGAAGACAATGCAACTTCTAGCAGACTTGCTGACACAAATTAGAAGATAGGGAAACTACTGATATTAAGAAGTGACAGAAAGTTTTTAGCAGACTCTCATAAATGCCATTGACTCAAGGAGGACACAGAAGATAATCTATGCATGTCATGCAACTTCCAGTCCCACCTCAACAGCATGACCCCAGCAGTAGCTTCATTTTAGCATCAATAACCACAACTCTGCAGGGTGGCATCCTCACCTAAGGTGGTTTAGGCCATGCAGGGGTCACCACACCTGTCCAGCACAGCCCTGTGCCCAAAGGGCCATGCTCTGTGGAAGGGGAACTGCAGGGCTTGGTCTCCATCACTGCATGCACATGAGAGTGCACTGGCACAGCCATGGCAACCACTCAGCCATTCCAGGTTAAGAGAGATACATGAAAAGTGCAGCAAACGGTCAGGATAAATAGACCTTTATTCTATCTTTATCAGAACATGTCTAATAAGCAAAATGACAATGACTACACCAATACCAGCCTTCACAGCAGTTGGCCTCCAGCTTTCTTTCAAATGCCACCTTCACAAAGGTCAGAGCTTTTCCCAGCTGAGAAAGTAAACAAGCCAAGGTTGCCATATTACAAACCTGGTGCTGACTTGGGAGCACATTGCTAAGCTCTCACTGAGGGAGAAAGTAGTGCTTTTGCCAGATTTGTCTGCTGGGGCACTCTGGTCCGACAGGAGTTTGGACAGGCAGCAAACATCAGTCACAACCTTACGGGTTGATGAGAAGATTCAGGTCATGACAGGGGTCTCAGCTAGAGACAGGGCTTAGAAGAGCTCTACATCCTCCAAAAAACTTAAAAGGAACAGGTTTTTCTTAGGAAGGAGGTGGATTTTTAGTGACCTATTTCCAAAAAAATAGGAACCAAAAGGAAGTTGTTTTACAGTTTTCTGCTCTCCTTACATCTTTTACTTCTCATCTCCTCTCACACAGTGGGAACTCCTTTCTAATTAATTTTAGGAAAAAAAAATACAAAAAAAACCCACAGAAATAAAGAAAAGGGCAGCCTTGGAGCTAGTATCACATGCTTCCAAGACAGGCAGAAGCTTTTTCAGGAGACTAACAGATCAGTCAAACACGGGACTACTCGTTTTTATAACTCCCATCAGGAGCCTTCTTGCCCTGACAAGCCTTCATTGTGCTCTCTGCAGGCAGCAGCCAGTGCAAACCTCCAGCATCTCATGAACCCAAAAGTATCAGTGGCTGGAGGGGAAAGGGGACAAGAAGGGTGACCCTCCTAAATAACTTTTGCAAAGTGACTCATCCTTTCACTGACAGCATTAACATCTCTGCTCCTGCCAGCTGGACAGCTGCTCCAGCCCTCGGAACAGTGAGGGAATGTTTTGTTCCAGAGATGGGAAAAGGGGGGCGCAGGGGGAGCAACCCTTCTGTGTGCATGTGAGCATGCATGTGTAATTGCCGTATGATTTCAGCTATTTTGACCTAATAAGAGTTATTTCATTAGTCACCAGCCCTGGTACAAACAGATGGGTTTGTAAGAATTTAAAACAGAAGGGGAAGGAAAGGAAAGAGATGAGAGATGCCACAGTCTCCCGGGCAAAAGGGCATCCTGGCCATGGGAGGTGGGGAAGTCCCACACAGTACAGCCCCATTGACAGCAGCTGGCTCACAGCACATGGTGGCTTCCCACCTCTCTGCAATGAAGTGCCAGGAGACCCCATCCTTCTTCCAAACAACTAGGCTCAACCGCTCCACTTGTGCTGAAAAAGTTTCTCATGAAAAAGAAAAATCACAGGTGACATTATACAATGGTTTCTTTAAAAGCCTCCATATTTTTGTTACATTGTAGGATCAGCTTTCAGGTCTTCATCATAAGTTGCAGTACTAGTCAGTAAGGCTTGCTTGGGACACAGCAGATTGCCTGGTTTTGCTCAGGGAGCATATTTGGTGCCTGGCAAAAGAAAAAGGCATGGTAAGGCAAACAGCAGCCTTCCTACCCTCTGAAGCATCTAGATTAAACAAAGATAAGCCTCAGGTCCACAAAGTTGAGCCCACCAACATTAGGAAAGCAGATTCAGTGCATCTGGAGCACTGTTCCCACAGCCAATATTTACTTTTCCAAACTAGAGAAGGAAGGCTTTGCCATCATTCATGGAAACATGGGCAGTTCTCTACTAAAAATACTTTTCAGCCTTCCCCCTTTCCTCCTCCCTACAGCATTTCCTATTTTCCTTCCAAAAGCTTTGCATAGCCCTCTACTGTCTCTCCTGCCAAGAGGGACTGGACACACACACATCTTTCCTGCCTGGCTCCAACAACATTCCCCCCATCCACACAAAAAGTCTTCTTCACCCAAGAGCTCCATCCAAGTCTACAGGAAACTCCCATTGGCTTCTACCTTGGAGTATCAATTTTAAAAATTCTCCTCTGAAGCCTCTAACTTCCCCACCCTATCCCCCTATATTCACTCTTTGCCTAGTCACCTTTCATTAAACTGTTGCAATCAATGCAACATTCCAGGTACCTGCCCCACAGCATTCACCAAAATACAGATACAGCCATTCCTGCGTGGGGTTGAAGGTGGGATGTAACAGAATGGAAGGGGGCTCAGTTCTAAGCACAAGAAGAACATGGACCAGAACATCTACTCTTTGTGGGACACCTCTTCCCAAAAAGATGGGAGCTGGGAACACTGGCACCAGGCCTGAATGTTGACCCTGAGCCCCAGTGTACAAGAAAAGGCGGGGGGGAAGCTTTTTGCACTAAATTACAGGTCTGAACATCAGTGACAATAACCCCAGTCAATGAAAACTTGTAAGAACCTGCCCAAGCACATACGTTTTCATTTTGAAATAAAGAGAACAAATTTGGGAGCATAAAGGTTTTAAATTGTTGATTGGAAATTTGCATGTAGAAAGAGTATTGTTTTCTTCTCCTGGCTCACTGGGTAGCAAACCAGAAAAATTATGTGTAATTAAATAGAAACAGTATCAATTAGCTGTGATTCTCCAAGCTGTGGAAAGAGTAAACCAATGAGGGAAGACTGTTCTTGTCCTCTGGCAGCCTCTTCATGTCAAGATTATTCTGAAGATATCTTAAATCCACTTAAGCATGAGCTATGCAAACAAATTTTAAAAGAAATCAGTGCAGGTGGAGGGTTATTTACTAGCCAGCATAATACTCAGTCAAACATATCCTGAGGAATTAACTTGATTGCCAATACTTGAGCTCATTTCATTAACATTACATCTTTGTCCTCCTTGAGTTATGCCCCTGAAGTTTAAAGACTAATCTAGATAGGGACAGGCTTATCTTTTGCCACTATAGAAAGTGGCCTTTGGGTCAACACTTTTAGATACTCCTAGAAAAAGGACACACACAAGGACAGAAAAGTCAACAAGTTACTGTATCCAGTCCCACACAAAATTGAGAGCTTTAAAACAGTCAGGCAGACTCCACAAAGATGTTGTCCATAAGTCCCATTGCACAATAATGAATCCTGAATTAAATAGTGTTTTACTATAGACTTATATTCTCCTCTGAGATACTGTTACGTCAGAAATTGCATCACTTAAATCTATTAAGTAACTATAAGAACAGCTTTCTGGTCATAACTTAAAAGTAGTATACTGAGTGCACAGATCAGCAATGATTAACATTCCTGGTTTATATTAGTGTTTCACACAAGAACAGATTTGGACCTGAATTTGATGTAGACAGATTCTTCCAATAGTTCTCATCCATGAGAATAATTGTTGACATGTGAAGGAGATTATTTAACGCTTTGTGGTGCAAACCCTACATCTCAACTCATTCTTCAAGATAGACATTCACCAAAATACCATCAGCACATTGTTCTTCCATCTTTTTTCATGCACATTTTTAGGCTCAGAACCAAAGGGGCAGAATTACATACAGAACATATTTGCCAAAAAGAAAAAAAACAAAGAAAGAAAGAAATCTTGACTGAGTCACCATTTGAAGTCATTTCATAGTACCGTGACCTCCCGATATAAGGCCAACTTCTTCCTGTCACAGGGATGATTTGTTTTGGTTTGCTGGTCTTGAGAGCTTGATACTAACACACCCCAGCTAAAGATTTTCTTCTGAGCAAACAAAGGGCAACTTGCATTCTCTAAAACCTCAGGACTAATCTGCTGCTGCCTACCTGGGGATTTTTGGGGGTATCAGGAGCACACCTTGGAGCTGAAAGGAACAGCAACTGTGCGTGGCTGAGAGGAGCCTCTTCTCCACACCAAGGATAGCCCAATACCACATGTCCTGCCCATTCTCCACTGCAGTGTGACCCTGCTGGCCTTCCTCCATGCAGGGAACATGCCACCTCCATACCACCTGCCAGCATCCTCTCCAACTATTTGTTGAGTAGTTATTTGTGAATAATTCTTTTAGTGCTGACACATTTTATAAGTTGGCTGAGGAAAATTAACAAATAGGGGAAAAAATACAATTGTATAGTAGAATAATTTATTGCTAATTATCGTCTCAGGTCTAAGAGAGCTGCTGACCTTCTCAATACATTTCTTTTAGTTAAATGAGTATAAACAGATTCTGACCTTCATCAAAACAGCACTGAGAGATTTCCTGAGGAAACACAAATAAGAGTGTAAAATCATAACCAAACATATCCCAGCCAGTCCCACATTAGTCATGAAGAGCATTTTCCGAAGTGCTTACTTGGTTCTGATGCTTTGTGTTTTGGAGGGGGGTAAAGGGCACATCACACCTCTGACAACTCAAGTACAAAGGTCTTGGAGTTCAGCAAATTAAAACCCAAGGACATAATGCAAGTAGGTACTCCAGATCATTTCAGACATTGTTTTACACTCTTTTTTTTTCCTCAAGACAGTTTCTGGACCATTGTTAATCATCATTTGCATCAAGTTTTAAGCTAGGGACAGCAAGACTGCAAGTTTGAAATATGACACCACGCATCACAATTTAATGAGGCCTCTAGGGCTACGTGCAACATAGCCTCATTCCCCCTGCACGTACAAACACACTCAGATGGTGAATCAGAACTGAGAGCATCTTGCAAAGCACCCCAGGGCTTTATTTAAAGGAAAAAAACCCTGCGATTTGTCAAAGACACTACAGCTCCCTGGAAAGAATGAGATAGTCTTTCTGAGTATTTGTGCTCATGGAGACTTAGAGATCCTTGTCAGGAGTGGAAAATGGAATTGCTCTGGTTTTTAATCCTGAGCAGCAAGTCATTTTAACAGCAAGGTTTCTACAAAATCATTTTTCGTGGCCTGAAAGGGTACACACACAGCCTCCAACAGATGTGAAAAGCAGTTAAGTCAGTATAGATGCTCCATTCAAGGCCCTCCTGAACAGAGATGCCAGTGCTACATAAAGACAGGTATTCATAGCATCCTCCTAGAGCAATTCCAGCCATCCAACTTGGACATTACTCACAGCAGCCAAACTCAGAAACACAAGTTTCCTCTGCAGTCCCTGGAGCAAGGAGACTGACCAAACACAACTGTGACTGCCCATGCTGGACTAGAGGGGGATAGGGGTGAAGAAAGAATCAGAATTACAATAATAAACTTGATTTTGATCTTTAATGATGAACTGGCAAAAAACATTCAGTACAAATCCAGGTCCCATTTTCCTTCTAAAGCTCCTCAAATGTGTATTCACTACTATTTTCACCCAGTTACTTGTGCACAGCCAAAAAGGTGAAAACACTTAACTTTGATCTAGCACAGAAGTCATTAATTACAGAAAGGAGACTAAACTTCATCTTTCACTTTTCACAACCCCATCTCTCTCTAGGCTCTGCAGCTATGATACATCATAACCTAAAGGAGATCCCTGTTTTTCCAAGTACAAACAAACTACCAGCAGTACTTGCTACCCCTCATTATGAAAGTTAGTACCAAACTTTACATCTTACACATGGAATCATAGAACATTAAGGGTTGGAAGGAGACCTTAAGGATCAGATGGTCCCAACCTCCTGCCATCAACAGGGACACCTCTCACTAGGCCAGGTTGTGCAAGACCTTATCCAGCCTGGCCTTGAACACTGCCAGGGATGGGCATCCACAGTCTCCCTGGGCAACCTGTTCCAGTGCCTCACCATCCTCACAGCAAAGAATTTCTTCCTAATATCTAGCCTTAATTTCTACTCTTTGTGTTTGTGAATAATCTGATACTTGGAAATTAAGGCCTTTAATAGAGGATTCATATTTGTCATGTGACACTGACTTAAGTGTCAACAGTGGTCTGATAAACCACTTTTACCTACCTATTTCAGGGTGTTCCGCATTGCCCACAAAGCCCAGGTTTTGAACTTTTGAAAGACTGATCCAAGGTGCTACACCACTGCCTATGTATCATAAAGAAAGAGTTGGAAGGGCTGGTGACAAGATCAGACCCCACAGCTCTGTGATGCCTGGAAACAATCATTGAGACATAACTGGAAAAGGCAATTCAACATTCTGATATCTGGAAAAGGCAATTTGTGTCCTAGACTGCAAAGGAAAGCAAACAAAGCCTTAAAGTCTTCATCATTTGACCCCACACATAATTTTGACTTATGTAACCAGCCCCACCCATGGGGGTTTAGATACCCTATCCAGAGCTCTGCTGACCATGGCATTTCCCAGAAAAATAAGAGCTAAACAAACAGGAGATCAAGTTCCCAAAGCAGGGAAAAACCCTTCCTAGCAAACAAGACTGGAGTTTGACATCCATTCTTCCACCTGTGCTCCAAAAGGAATCACAGCAATCTACCCCATGAAAAGAAACGCTTCTTTCCTGAATATCCACAAAGAGAGCAATAAATGAAGAGATGCTTGCACCAATAAGTGGTTGCTGTGTCTACACACAATCTTATTGCTAAAAAAAAAGCAATAAAGCAAAACAAAAAAAAAAAAAAAAAAAAAAAAAAAAAAAAAAAAAAAAAAAAACAAAACCACAAAAAAGCAAACAAAAAAACCAAACAAAACCAAACAAAAAACCAAACAGAAAACCAAACAAAAAACAAGCACAAAACAAGCACAAAACAAACAAATTTCTTTTCAAAGCTGCAAAGGAAGCTCTCCTCTGCTGAGCTGCTCCTCTATTTGCACTACTCAAATACCTGCAACACCATCTCTCGTACCAAGATTAAACTCAGTGAACTGGCAGGGACTAGACAGCAGCTCTTTCACAGAAAAATTGTTCTGGAAAAGGTGTCTACATCTTCCAAATATAGGTACTTATATGGAATGATCGAGTTTTCTGTCAGTCTGCTTCTGATTCACTGAAATGCACTAACCTCTTTAGATCTCACTTCATAAACAGATTTTCTAATACCCTCACCATTTTTCTGACCTTGCCTCAGATTTTCTTTGCACCTCAGCACTGATTCTACTAAGAGTTCAGATATGGACTACAGTCCTTCCAACATGAACTTGACAGTTATAGGTAGAAAAAAAAAAGGGGAAAAAAAGGAATATCAAGAAGATAGGAAGTTAATTTCTCTGAAGGCATAGTATTTATATGACTATTTGCCAGCTTTGACAAAAAAGTCCCTTTCACAATGTAGGTGGAAGTTATCATCCATCATTCTCAGAACATGAGCAAGAAAATTTCTGGATTAGCGCATCTAGCTGGAACAGAAGGAACTGCAGGATGAATTGCAAAGGTAAAGAAGAGCTCAGAACACCTGAGCATCACAAGTGAGCACAGCACAGTGTACTTTGAACACCAGCTGGTGAGACTACATTGAGCTGAAGCACAGGAGGAACCACAGTTTAACTTGAAAGTACCAAAACAAAAACCAGAGTGATTTGTAACTCGGCAAGTAAAACAGTAACTCCTAAGGTAGGACAGAAAAACTTGCAGAAAACAGTGTCTCCTACTGAGAGAAAAACTAGAAATAGTTCTTCAGAAATTTGCATCTTCCTGTACTCACCATTTTTAGCAAAACTATGAATGAGGAAGGCAATCTTTCACCATTTTCACAAACTTAAGAGAAAATCACTAAGTCCTTTAAAAGCGAGCACTTACCTAGGACTTTTCCCAAAGCTGGTCTACCTCCCCCAGTCATCACACAGAAAGCCACCCTACTTTCTGCAGCTAGTAGCAATGAAGGTCCATCACAAATACCTGTCTTGCTCACTGTAAACTTTTGTGATCCTAAAATAGTTTTCAAATGGAAACAGCTGTGGGACTGAGGCAGTGTCAGAACTAACATGCCTTCACCCTCTTTTCTCCTTGCTTTCATTTTTGTGTTAGGAGATGCAAGGACTTGCAATGCTTTATGTTTTAAAATTATTCACTTTCCTTTTACTTTAAAATTATACTTCCCTTTTTTACCTTTAACGTTCTGTTTGCATGTTCCTTACTGTTTGCAGAGCCAGCTTAAGAGGCCTTGGAAGGCAAGACTAAATCCCACTTTTGTCTCTACATAAATGCTGTTATCCCTGGAGAAAACAAATTCAACTTTTGCAGTAACAGCAGAGAGAACATAGGAGAAAGGGATTTGGAGGAAGCTGGGTCAGACCAAGCCTTGGTAATTAATGAGGCTTGGGAGTGAAGATAAGAAATGAGGTCTGTGGTAAGAGATGCAGGTGGGAAGCTGAGAGCAACTGAAGGTTTTAGGGCTGGAAAGAAACCCAGGGGCTACAAGGGTCAGGCTGAGGATTGCCTTTCTGGAAAGGTCTTTTTCTGTCCCCCCAGTTTTCCATTTCCCTAGTCTCTGTGACTACTTTCCTTGCTTCCATTCTGTTTCCTCTTATTCCCCTCCTTGAGAAAAAGCAGGAGAAGCTCAAAGGGTATTTTGAAGTACTGGGTATCAGCATTTATACATCTTTTTTCTGTCAACTCTTTCACATGCTCTCGCCTCCTCATGGCAGTGGTCAAGAGCAAGTCAGGGATGGGGCTCCCATCTGGTGGGGGGCAAGGCACGTAGGCACTTCTTGTGGACCACAAAGACCACACACACAGCTTGGGTGCTGCACCTGTGACAGTGAAAGCTGTCCTGAGCCACAGAGAAAGGGGGGCAGATACAGCCAAATATGTCAGGACTGCTGGGGAATCAGCCGCGCCTCAGTGATGCTGGATTCTGCTCTCTATTAATAGGGCACCAGCTTCCTGCTCCTCCAAGAGTCAGAGATGCTTTGAAGTAAAATCAGCTTTTCCGGGGACTGATCAAAATAGAAACCCAAGCTGCCTAAATCTGCAATGGAAATTTCAATCAACATTAAGTTTTTAAATAAAATTTGGACTCTATTCTGGTTCAATATGAATTGAATAAAGAAATCAGATACACAAATAAGGCTTTTGGTCAGCTTTTGCTTTATATTCACTCTAATAAAACTTCCTGTAAAATGAACATTAACTCTAGGAGATCCCAAGTCCTCACCAGTGTCAAGACACTGCCAAACATACCAGCAGTCAGCCCAAAGACAACAAAGAATTACTAGAAATTTTGTACAGGTGGAGACTCCCTCCTCCAGCTCTGAAAACTCCCAGTTGGCAGAAGTCAGCCTCCCAAAGAGTTAATGTTCAGTGGGCCAATAAAGTGTGATTGATTCATCAATAACACACTGCTGCCTTCGGGAGAGGAAAGAAGCCATCTCCAGAGACAAGCAAGGCAATTGTTTGCTGTCCCTGGTGCCCACAGAGTGCCCCGCGGTAACCCCTGTGCTCTGGAATACTCACGTTGGTTATTTCGAAGCAGGGTGAAGAGCTGTGCTTTCCCATGGCTGCCACTAATGACTTGCAGCTGTTGCTAATCCGTGCCTCTGATTTCCTTTGATTGCTGTATATGGATGCCTGTGGTAAACAGGCATCTGCCAGGTGCCAGCACAATCGGGGGGAAAATATAAAAAGTTCCCTGTTTCAAATTCAATGTGACATTGTGCTTGTCGAGAGGCAGCCGTTTAACTATTTAAGGGGAACAGTTTCCTGGGCTCTTCACTGGCCTCCTGGCTATGTAGGAGATTCTCATGCATTTTGGTGACAGCAATCTCCCAGCCCCAGCTGTAGGAAATAGCCATGGGGAGAAGCTAGTGTCTACTAGCTGTCCCAGCCATATAACACAGCCCATGAGATGCGTTTGACTCTGCTGTCCCAGAAAACAGGGGCTCTCTGGCTCAGCTTATTCCTCTCTCCTCAGGCACACCATCCCAGAGCTTTAGAAGGACCTTTGTTCCCATGTGAACACTCAGGCTGTCCTCAGCCTGCTGTCCCTTTCTCCTCACCACTCCCTGCTCCTGCTTCATAGCACATAGAAAGGCAGCAAAGCACCTCGGCTGACAGTTCCAGGCTAAAAAGAGTGGAGCAGAGGCTTCCCACAGGCCATTAGGGATATACGTGTCTTGCTGGAAGCCAAGCCTAATATTAAATTTTCCAGAAAGAAGCACAAGTGTCTCACAATAAGAAATGTCCCTAGAAGTGTTTCCCCAGCAGGGTACTGTAGCCTGTTTCTAGCACTAATATTTTGCCTCAGCCCCACAGCCCCTCCAAGCAATTTCTCTGGGCATTTCTGATTCCCCTCCTGTCACAGCAGCCAGCTGAAGATGCCACGCAGCTGCTCCTCTCCTCCATTCATCATCCTTCCTCCTGGTAGCAGGTAATTATTCCCAGCTGTTCATTACCCAAGACCATCACACCTGACCCATATTGTTTGCCTTTCATCTGCACCTCAGGTACAGAAAAGAAACACATAAAGGAAAGCCTCAGAGAGGAACTGGTTATATGCTAGTGTAGAGAAAAGTGTATCCTGCTGTCTCAAAGCTGCTTTTTGGTTCATTTCCTTTGGTTGCTGTTCTGTTGTGCACCAGGTCACATTTAAGGGGCAGCAATGAGTCGAAGGCACAAGTCTCTTGGAGCATTCATAGATGTCCTCAGCATTGGCTCATTTTAGTTTCCCTGCCTGCTCATCTTGCTTCCCTGCATGCTGTGAGCAGTCCTGAGGCTCAGGAGGGTGGGGAACCTGTGGAGCACTGCAAAGGACACAATCCCCTTCCTCACAACTGTGCTGGAGAAGAGTCACAGCTATCGAAATTTACTTCAGTTTCTTTAAGGCTTGTTCTACTCCCTATTAAAAAGAAGGGAGAACTAGTTTAGAAGAGGCCAGTGATGTAGCACCTGAAAAGCCAAAGGGTACACGACTGCAAGAGTTATATTCTCCGGAGAACAGTCATAGCTGTGTGCTGACCTTTCAGACCTCATTCTCCCTAGAAAAAAGGCTGAAAACTGAACCACATATCCAAATGTGCACCCACAATTTCTATAGCTAGAGATGTTCACTTTAGCTACCAAAAAAACTAAGAGTTATCTGACACATACCGCTATCATACCTGACACTATCATTTCAGTTTTGTGGAAAGTGCTAATTCTAGCTTCCTATAGATGACTGAAATGTTAAGCTGAGCATCCTACTCTCCGAAACAAGGCAAATAAGGTGCCTTAGAAATCAAAGGTCTCTCAGTTGGAAAAAAAAAAAATATATAGGGCTGAGCTTGGTTTCAGAGTGCCAGGGTGACAGAGGGAGTTGGAGAGAAGCTGATCTGGGTGGAGGAGGAGAAAGGCCCTTCATCGGTGTGCCACAGTGCACAGCCCATTGGAGAGGTGGAGAATGGGCTTCTGAGGCAGGGAGCAAGTGATGGGAAATGGGAATTTTGAATTAAGAGGCAGCCTTCTAGTGTCTGACTGCTAATGAGTTCAGTATAACATGACCTTATACATGGGAGGTACAATCTGACTTCAGAGACAACTGAGTTCTCCATCAGCCTTTCCTCCTCTGTGGAATAACTTTAACTTTTGGCTTTGGTCATTATTTCATATTTAGCTGATATGGAAAAAGCAGACCAATTTTGGTCACTGAACAAGAGAAAGCAAAATAGTCCTCTAACAAATATAATGCACATCCAAAATGTTTTCTTTAGCTTAAAGACTGGGTGACATAGGGCTTGGGGCAGCATCGATCCTCAAGACTTCTGCCAAGGAACGCTTCATGCTCTGCTTTAATCAACACTGACACTCCAGGCTTCCTCTGGGCTGTAAAGCAAGGTTCTCCACACTCCCAGCTCAGAGAGGAAAAAGATGGACATTGGCAAAGAGCAGCAGGGTGAAGGTCATGGCACCTCCCAATTAGCATGTGTCAGCTCCCTTCAGAAAGTCACATATCCCTGTTCAGATGTGGCTGGGGACTCAAGGGGACAGCAAGGTTTTACATTTCACCACTGAGACTCCCAGAGGTTTTGCCAAATACTTACCAAGTTATTTAGAAGGAAAACAAGAACTCGTCTGGGCTTCCCCTTTGTTTCAGTTCTGCTCAGGGTTCAGGCACCTGAGCTGGCAGCTGCATCTCTTTCTAATGACATGAGAGAGAAGGGACATTCATGCTGTCATCCCTGCTGGCATATCCTGTTTCTCTAAGTTCCCATCTTGTAACTAGCCTAAGCTAGTCAACTCTGTGTTTTTCAAGGAACAGAAAAACATCTGAACTTTGGCATCAAAACCCCTCTGGAAACTGGCCATTGCCTAGGACGTAACCAAGCCCTTCAGCTCAGCTTTCATTACAGCAAGATTTCCCAGGAGAAAATGCCCAGAGGTCCGACAGCAATGAGTTTTCTTAGGATTTACAGTCTTGCAGACCTGATTTCTGCAGCACTGAAACACACAGGCACACCAATCCCATTCAAAAGCCCTTCACAGACCCACACGACCTCTGGTGGGAGCACACGTGTGTTCTCAGCCTCCCCCCAGGCAAGGCAGGAGGGTGCCTGGGGATGGGCTGGATGCCAGGGGCAGTGAACAGGCTCTCCCAGGCCCCTCTTTCCATGTGGCTGCAGATGACACAGAGAATGGAGGGGACCCAAGGTCCAGGCCAAGGCATGGTGCCAGTGGTGCCAAGGAGAGGTACCCTGCCCCAGGGAAGGGCTGTAGGGTCACTCCCCTCAAGGGACAATCCAGGATCAGACCAGACGCAGAGTCTGACCCTGCTTCCCTACATGGATTTGCAAGGTTACACTCTGTGCCCTGAGCATTGTTTAATCTCCAGGGTACACTGCCCAGCACCAGGTCCCAGCTGTGGCAACAGCACTTTTTACAGCTCCAGGCTCTACGAAATAATAGAGTAGGGCAAGTGCCTCACAGTGGACGGATGCACTGCTCAGTTTGCCATTCTAATCTCTTCCAACCATACCTAGGAATGGTTATAAAGATAAAAGAGAGGCTGGAAGCTGTTATTGTATCAAAGCAGATCTGCGGTATCCACATTTTTTGTGGTTCTATCGTATTGTCCTGTGCTGGCTCTCTATTTTTAAAATCTGAGCTACAAAAAATAAATTACTCTCGACCTGAGTGTGAAAAAGAGTTTTCTTTTATACTGGAATCTTAACTTTATCTGATAATGAGACCCAAGTAATTTCCTTGAGTTTCAGCTGCAGTAAGTAATGAAACAGTGAAATCTTTCTTCACTGATTAACAGTATTAGGCTTCCAGGGAACTGAAGCAATTCTCCATTCTCAGGGAACATTAGAAATTTGCAGGTAATCCTAACCTCATCCGTGTCCCCTCTGACTCCCCAGCTTCTGTCTCACTCAATATGTTAGATTGGCAGAAATGCAGCAGAACATAACTTCCCAAATCATTAAACTGATTTAAACCTCTTGGGGAGAAAAAGTTTATGGGATTTGTGTTCTTGTTTTCCAGGGTATAAAATCCATAAGGGACACATTTCAAGATTTCTTCATAACTAGGAAAGGAAGCCTACTTACTCTCCCTAGGTATTTCTAGCTGTGTCATCTCAGCTAAAGGACATGGAAACTCAAGGAGAGACTTTCTATTAACTTTAGTGGGCTCTCAAGCAGTGGGCATATGTCAAATACTAAACATTGTTTTCATCCGTACAGAAGCATATCTGGTTACAAACCTATGTCTGCATTCAGGCTGTGCTGTGAATCCACATCTTAATCATATAAATTACAATTTGATTATTATATAATTATAAATTATCCACATTTTAATTATATAAATTCCACATCTTCTCTAACAGGTTTTCTGATACACCAGCACATACTCCAAGCCTCAGCACTTGTATTTCATAGTGATCATCAGCCAATCTCCAGTTTTCTTTTTACAGACTGGAGACCATAGGCAGTCACATACAAAGGCAGTCACATTTTGAGAAGAAGTAAAAGTGTTGTAACTGAGACCAATTATGACAATAACTCATAGCTGTGTCACAGAAAGTATAATCTAGATTCTTTTTAGAGAAGCTTTGTGGGAAATAGCTAGCCATTTTGATGCCAAATGGGATATAAGCATCTGGTTTCCAAAGGGCACTGAATATCTCTGTTCACTGGCAGTAAGACACCTCTGCATGTTCCACAGGATAGCCATTAAAAAAAATTTTAAAAAAAAAACAAAACACGAAATACAAAACCAAAAGGGCACCTCAAAGATTTTCAACCACTTGGCTGCAGCTCATTCTTTTTCAGAGTTGAGCCAATTACATGAGATGATGAAGCTGCAGATAAAACTTCCAGAAGGCTTTTCTTTATTTCCACATGCTGTATGCTCCGTGCTGATGTTTCCTGACCTGCTGCTCATGGTGCCTGTGCAGCGTATGGTAACTGAGCATGACATTAATGCTCAAGTCTGTGGCAACCGCATGCCTGCCTACAACTGAAGTCAGTAGCACACACTCGTGTATAAGCCTTCTATTTGGGTATTAATTGAATAAGCTTCCAGAAATAGTTCAAGCAAATTAGTTCCTGACACATTGCACATCTTGAGCTTTCCATTTGTGGCCTTTCATTCATAAGCGATCATCCACAGAGTGAAAAGAAGCACACTTCACTCTAATTAGGGAGGAGCTAATTATCCTCCATCAATTAGATCCTACAACACTTATCTGTAAACAGTTGCTGGAAAGGTACATAACAGATTAGTGACTGAAGACCTAATTAATAAGGAATAATGAGCTCCTTCCTGCAGGAGATGGAGGAAATGTGCTCTCACTCCTTGAAAATGCCTAGTGATAAGAGCCATAAAACAGACCATAAACGTGGCAGGAGTCATTTTGTACATAAGAGTTTTCTAATTTTTAGATCCAATGTGCAGCCTGTGCTTTCCTGACTCCTCTATGCAGCCACACCACACCACTCTGCCTGCTGCCAACGGGGCTGTGCAAATGAAGTGAAGGAAATGTTGGATTTCCCAGCTCTTATACATCATCTGCTATTTGTACTTCTTTTCATTAAAGTTGTGCATTTTCCTCTGCCTATTTATAGAAAGGTGGCATTTTAGACTTTTTTTCCTAATTGGCTTCACATGTGATTTTTTTCCAATTACATCCCAGCAGGTTTCTGCTGCTTTGTTGCAGTCACTGTCAGTTACAAGTCCCCATTTCTACCTATCACATAAGTCCCTTTGATTTCTAGGTCTTGGCTCCTGGTGCAGTTGGATGCTGCTCTCCTGCTCGGTTTCCTCTTTCTTTCACATCAGGATAGCTTACCATTCTGCTTTTGTTAACAGCAGTGTCAGTAACTGACAGTTCATTTATCTTCAGGATTATCTTCCCAGAAGACATACATTTACCTGTTTCCCAGGCTTGTTGACATCTGCTCTTTGAAGTTCACTACTCTTTTTCTGCTTCTTTCACTCCTTTCTTTCCCTAGAACAGTCGTTCTCTTGTTTCATGGTTGCTTTCACTCAAATTTCTTTCTACCTCTGGTTTATCTTCATCCATTCCTCCCTTGCAGAGTCAAATTTTAAAATAGACACTGCTCTGATATTTTCAATATATTATATAGACTAATATTATATATATATATATATATATAATATTATAAAGTCTGAATTTAAATTAACAGGGAAATTTAATAGATATGTATGGAAGTGACACTCTGGTTTTTACGCACCAAGGTGTCTCCCCAAGATATTTCTCTTACACTCCACCCAGTGGAAGAAACACATCAGGTTACAGTAAAACCAAACCCTGGATTCCTTTAAAAGTTCTTAATTCTACCAGTATTCAGTTTAAAAATATCAGGAATTACATAATCTGAAGATAAATAAATTGTATCAGTCAATGAAAAATCTATGAGTGTCCTACGAAAATTGTTCTAACTCCCATCAAACACAAGTCTAACTTTGAAGCCTTTGAAAAGGTAGGAAAATTAATTATTCCTGAGGAGTCACTGACTGAAGTTATACAGAAATAAAATGAAGGGGGGGGGATTTTTTTTTTTTAAAGGGGAAACCACTCAAAAGATCTCAAAAACCCCAGAAAATTCCCTCTTAGTAGCTGCCCTTTCCTGTTAAAGAATCTCCTAGTGATTATAACAGTGCAGATGGACAAATATTTCTAAGATGGACCTGGTCCCAGGCTGCTCCAGACTTTATACCAAGGAGATTTTGTAAGGGATGAGGTGCCAGAAAGCCAGGGCATGATCTGGCTGGGAGGGGAACAGCAGTGGAAGGATCAGGCTACTTCAGCCTGCTCCTCCAGCATCTATAGGCAGTACACACTTCAGCATTGTTCCCAGAGGGCGTGTTAGCCTGCACACCCAGGAACAGGCAGAACAGAGGGATGGACAGTGATTTAATGCACACAAAATCCAGATACACTGAAGCTTCAGAGTGTTGAGGAATGAACATATGACAGAGCACTGGTAGTTTTCTGAAAAACACTTACTGGTCTGAAAAGACCAATATTAGAAAGCTGCAGAGCAAATGGAAAGAAAATTTGCTGCTCCTGTACATACCAATTTGTTCCTTCTGCTCAGGACAATGAGTAAGGCCTCATCTGCAGTAGGGTCTCCAGTTTTGGGCATCACACAGTGAGGGAGACAAGGACTAATAGTAAAATATTTAGAGAGCCACAGGAACAATCAGGTCTCAAAGGGATTACTTTATGTGAAAAATAAGTTTGAACAATGCCAATTTATTCAGAGGAGAGAGAACTGAGAGGAAAAATGGAAAGAGTTTAAGAATTAAAAGGGTTTCATCCAAGGAAATCTGTTTCACATACTGAAGACAAGAAACAGACGTCCTGCAGTACCACATTAGGGAGGGGAAAAAATCAGGTAAAACAACAGGAATGGGATTAGCCTGACTAAACACAGGTGTCTCCACTGCAGGCATCTTGAGCTGAAGAAACCAACGTCAGTGAAGGCTGGGGTGAGGCTCGTTTTGTCCTCAATATATGACTACAGTCAAATTCAGCTACGCTGAACACAGACACCAAATGTCCATTGAGCATCCTGGCAGCCAAGACTGTGGGGTCAGAATACAGAGAACAAGGGAAGCCTGGTTTCACCGAGGAGGTTTCATTCCAGCCAGAGACCAGAACTGTGGCAATGGCCACTGCAACAGATACAGAGCAGCTGGAATTTCTCGGCACTCCCATTCAACTGTGTGTCAGTTAAAAGTAAAACTTACATCCAAAATACTTTTAAACCGAAAAGACATGCATGTGTTTCAAGATGTATTTGAAGGCAGCATTTAACAAGCATCTTAGTAATAAATTTATATAAGTAAACTTAATTGACTGTGAATATTTATGTATTTAATAATAATACACACAGTATTTATCTATAATATTAAAAACTAAAATGAGGTTTCAATGGGAATATGTTTTAGAGGGCTGTTACTAACTCAGCAAAACAGGGAGCCTCGGAATACAGACATTTTATCAACCAACTGCCTGCTTGGGTAGATCCTGCAGACACCAAATCAAACTCTAAGAAAGCCATTCCGAGTAGAACACAGATAACCCTAAATAAACTGATACAACAAGCCTCCGGTGAATTTGAGCCAAATCCCTGTTGCAGATCAAATCCACAACACTCAGGGCTACTTCTGTGTTTTTCAGGCTTGGTCTCACATGGCACAGCTGAACATCACCAAGGCTGAAAGAAGAGTTCTCACTCTGGACCGAGACCTGGCACTTCCGCTCCCCCAGCTGTTGTACCAAGCCACCACCTGCCCCTCTGCCATCACAGCTGCTGAAGAGCCAGGAGCATGGACATTGTCACTCTGGCCACTTACAGCAGTGTCCCAGCTGCTTCTGCAAGTACACAGGGCTTGAAGAAGATTCGATAAATGGATGATCTCTGACTCTATGGGTTACCTAAAGAAATGTTAAATTCTGAAACATTTTTATTCCACCCATCACTAAAATTTGGGCTTGTAAAAAAATTTCTCTGGGCAAGGCCAGCTCGTTTTTCAATTATCCAGCTCAGACCAGACATCGTCTGGCAGAGCCCAGAAGTGCAACTCCCTTGGGACAGGAAGCAGGGACCAAAGCTAATGCTGATGAGATGAGTAGGACTGGTTAGGATTACCATGTCAGGAATTTGTCCCTCATTGCCTACCAAAAGAACTACTGGACAAATCTGATGGCAAACCACCATTGCTTTCCACCTCAAGGGCACTGGAAGAAAAGGGCAAAATCATTCTCATTTGTATGAAAGCAAGCATGTCTTCAGACCCAGAAAACCTCAGTGAAGAGGTCTTCATTAAACATTGTTGTCCAGATAGAAGCACTGATTTTTTAAAACATCTGCAAGGCATCATGACGCAGTGAAGAGAGGAAAGACAATCTCTTGCCCCCAAGTCAAACAGAAAAGGGAATCTGTGTGGATGCAGTGTCTGATACTCCAGCTGCTCTTCTCACTCCAGGAATGCTCCAGCTGGGAATGAATAGATCACAAGGTTAAAAACCAAGGTGATCATTTCTGTTTTATTTCTGTACGTGTCTGTCACTAGAGGCCATTGCATATCTCCTCCTCTGGGGAAGGCTGCCCTCAGTTAAACCCCCGTGGCTCAACACAACAAAAAATTACATACTTTTAAATCAAACTCTCTGCTTGAGGAGTTCCAGCCCAAATGACTGATAAGAGATGACTGGCTGAAACTTTAAGCCTGTGATTTTTCCTGCCTTGGCATCCAACACTCAGCCTGGGGGTTTTAAGTTTGATACATAAACTTCAGCAATCTCACTTAGGTTTCTTGTCCAACTTATATCTTCTGGCATCCTTTCAAGACAAAGCCAGGCCAATTTTTTTTAATCCATCTATTTAATTCAAACAATATCAGAGGATTCTAGTTTACCCATGTGCTTACACATATTTATCCAAACTCCAAAAGACACGCACAGTTTTCTGCCTGCCATGCAAGTAAAGCAAAGCACTTTCTCAGATGTTTTTCATCAGTTTTACAAGGAGTTTTGAGGTCCCAGTTTTGGTCCTCTGATGCAGCTAGCTGTGAAGTTGATCTGAATGTTTGCCATGTGCATGGTTCCTAGCATGAGGAAAGACTGTGAATGGGAGTTTGTACATAATAAAATAATTCTCTTTTTCCTCTCCCTCAAATGTTACTTCACTGGAGTCAGGTTCTGATTTCGTTTTGGGGTTCACTGAAGCCAGTTGGTCACTTTACATCCTCAGGTATATTGGGGGAAAGAGGGGATAGAGGGCAGGAACCTGAGTGTGACCTCTGCTAGATTCTGCTCCCCTATCCTTATTCTAGCAAAAGGTAAAAAGTACAGAACAGCTCTGGGAATGTAAGAGCTGAATCCTTTGCAAGGAGGATATCGCAAACATTAGGGTTTGGTATCACCACAATAAAAGACTTATGAACTATCATCTAATAAGTTTGGGGTATATGCTACTGCTCTTGTTATGCCCTGAGCCAAATTACGTATGGCTTTGTTACACCATGACTTTGGGAAAGACATTGCATCTTGATTTGGCAACTTAAAATGATGGCGATTTCACCATATTGCCCAGGAAAAAAGTTCCAAGAGCAACACCCCTGGTTACAAACTGGGTCTAGTTTCTAGTATGGATACGCAGCACTGTGTGTTGGATAATGCTCCATGAGAGTCTTTTCCACTCATAACTTGCCATTATTAAACGTGTTGGGTGCTACATGCCCAGGGTTTGCTATTTGTGGGCTAAATTCCCCCAGATGGTCTCAATGGGACAGGACAAAGCTCAAAATCCTCCCTGAGTCGTGACTCTTGGTCAACAAGTGTGACCAGCAACCTCTCCAGTGCTGCAGAGGACACATTCATCTATCCTTTAGCACCCAAAGTTCTACTCTGCTCCAGAATTAAAACCCAGATGTGGTGTGCCCAGATGTTTTACCAAGCTGCCCTCCTGACGGGAGCAGCAAAGTACAGATGCTGTGGCCATCAGGAGCTGGCTGTGCCTCCATGCTGCAGCCTCCTCAGACACAAGTCCAAAAGCTTCCAGGAGCATCTCTCATGCTTCTTACCTGGGACAAAACGGGCTCATCAAATCCAGACAGACCTTATTAGTTATGCAGTGCTATGATACATGCCAGGGAAGGAAAAGTTTTGCCTGTCTGCCTGTGGGAGGCACAGGAATGGCATGTGTCTCACCTTGTGAAAGTCACTGCTCTGCTTTCTGTGTACCTTTCACCACCTTAGTCTCATCGGCACTCCTCCAGGAGTTTTTTGACTTTACCTCTGTCCAATTGTGTACCTCCCCGGTGATCAAAAAGTATAACAAACCTATCATGGCAAAGACAGATTCACCTTCAGAGCAGGGAAGTACTATACCACCGTCCCCTCCTGAGGCTGTCTGACCCACCAGCAGCCCCAATTCACTCTCACATCCCCACCCGAGTGCACTGTCAGCTCCCCTGGGTCACACACACATCACCTTCCTGTGTCCAAACAAACCTCCAGACTCCAATGAAGGGGACTGTCATCTCTAATTCCCTTGTAATAGTCTTTCAAACATTATAAATGGATAAACAGTCACCACATTTTTAAGGCCATTACACATTTGTTTTCTTTTTAACAAGAGATCATTAACCTTGTTTTAAAAATACACAGGTTGGAGAGCAGCAGTTTGAGTATTATATTCCTGTTTGGCTACATGCACTGCCCTTGGTGCCAGTAGTTTGCATCTTATCAAGGATTTAAGCTCTTCTGGGATGATGGCAAGGTTTTTTCTGATGGCTGAAAGCAAGGGTCACTCCAAGTAATTACTACGGTTGCCCCCAAAGACACCAGCAGCAGAAATGATTTATCACTGTTGGCACCAGGGCTCCCTGAGATGCCAGGGAACAAAAAGGACTGAAGGAATGGTAGCAGGATACCTGCAGTATTTCTAGGTATCCTTCTTTCAGCAGCTAAAGACCAGGTAGTGGGTCTCCGTGCAAAGCTTCAGGCTGGGAGAAAGGCACAGAGAGGGGATATAAGGAAAAGTCATTGTGTAATATTCTGTTTCCATCACAGTTCTTGCAAGATGCTGTTTGGAAGTAAAGGGAAGAAGCCTGCTCGGATGCAAATGTGGTTCTTGTCAAGGGTATTTAGAGACACGGGAGAAAGTCTTGAGTACCCATAACACATTATACTGGAATGAACAGGCCATAGTAGCAGCACATACAAAGAAGCCCCAGCAAGCTTTCCAAAAATGTTTCCAAGGTAAAAATATTCAGCATGTTTTTATTTCAGAAGCAGTAAAAGGACTCACAAGTTTTATAGTGACATCTCTGCTGAATCAAAATTTATAGAAGCTTCTTTAATTTCAGTAGAAATTGCACAGATTTTCACCTGTAAGCTCAAGAAAGGCCTGTTTTAAAAGTTAGGATGAATTGCAATCCTATTACTTTTCTAGAGCTGGGAGGGTCAAGATTTCTGTGATCCCAATAAACTATTCTAAACAATCCATCGATGCCTTATTTGTCTGCTTTTTTAGATCTGCCCTATTCCTCTCCATAGGAATAAAAAAAATATTATGGGTCGTGGTCCATCATTATTGGGTGAGCCTAAAGCATTTGGAAGTACAAAAATAAATGTGTTTTCCCCTTTTTTTATTGAGATCACTCCAGATTCATCAGCAACGTTTATATTGGAGGCTCCTTGCCTTGTCAGGGGCATCTCCAGGGCACTGTTACAAGGAATGAGCACAGCCAGGCAAAGCAAACCTGCTCCAACCCGGAGCCATAATGCTATGGAGGAAAAAAACACCTTTAATTTTGTCTCAAATTTGGGGGAAAACATTATTAAATAACAAATATGTTTCATGGCTAATTACCCACCAAAACCTGTCTTGGCATGCCGGAGTTTCCCACGAAAACAGGAGAATCCAAAGACTACAGTATTTCAGGATTATTTCCCGGCCGTTTGCCAGTTCAGCAACTCCGCTCGCAGCCCGGCACGACCACCAGACATTTTTTGACATTTTTAGGTGCTCCTGAACATCACTAGATGGCAGCAATAAACTGCTTTTGGTAACCCGATGTGTATCTCCCACCTGGACGCCCCCATTTTCCCCTTGCCTGCGGGTAGGGGTAGCTTCTGGGGGCTGGGAACTCACTTCGCCCGGGGGTATTAACCCCTTTCACCGGGGACACCGGTCCCTTGGGATACTGCTTGCTGCCCATTGCAGTCCAGCAGCTTTACAAACCCAACAGCATCCTTTACACACACTAAGATCACACACATAGAGCCCAAAACCTCACAAGTTTCACAACACAGGTGAGCATTACCTTTCCAAGAAACTGGTGGGATGTTCCCATTTCCAAATTCTCTTTATGCCCTGTTTATCATGCCTGCCTCACATCACTTCTTGCTTTTTCCAGCAGTGACTGTTTTACATCCAGGTGGCAGAGAGGGATCTGCTGGAAAAGCCTTCAGCCACCTGCATCTCCAGTCCATCCCAAATCAGGACCTCCAGCAGGAAATGTCTCTTCAAAGCACCTTTTACCCACTGGCCCCCGGTTTCTTTAGGAGATGTTTTCTCAATCTGTGCTTAAAGCAGCAGGGCTCACACGCACTTGGTGTCAGCAGAGTGCTCTGCACTGTGCTTTCTGAAATCCTTCCTCAGTTTCCAGACATCTGTCCTTGGCCTTCCCTCCCCAGCCCAGGTCTTCCAAGAGGCCCTTCAGCCTCCATCAGCCCCAGCCGTGACCCACTGTCTCCATCTCTCCCCCCTCCAATGGAGCTGTTTTCACCCAGTGATAATTTGGAGCAGCTTTTCCAGGGTGTTCCCACACACTCACTTCTCCTTCAGCTCTAAGGCCTTTATTTCTTTCACCAGCCTCTCTTATTCTTTATTTTCTACTAGAGCTGCCTTTTTATATAGCTGTACTGATCCACCTGGCAAAATTGCCTCCGGCTGCCCCAGCTGATCCCTCTGTCCTGACATACTTATAGAGATACCCTCCTCCCCTGCCTGATGGGGTGGAAGGCCAGAGGAAAGAGCATAACTGGAATAACCCATTGGATTTGCTTCATTCTCTTCTCAGTATTCACTTGGAGGCCATGGACAACTTTGGTCACCTGCCTGACTATCCAGTGTATATTTCCCCACACCATATGCCATGACAGCTCCTCTCAGGGGGCAGGAGGGTCCCTCACACATCCTGCTTTTGCCAACATCTTGGTGCCTCCAGTCCGGAGTAGAAAGAGCAACGCAGAGTAGGATGTTTAAAATGGATGGCAACTGGCTCAAATTCTCCTGCGGCACAAAAACTAGGAGCAAGAAGGCTGCTGCCAGGTTTCCTTTCCCCAGATTTATTTCCCACACAGATCCACCCAGCTGGGCAACTTCTCCAACTGTGCACCCTTCATAAGCCTCTGAAAGCAATGACAACCAGTGGCCACCTTGAGGGATTATTTTAAGGGCCTTCAAGTGCTGCTTGAGGGAAGCTGAGGAGGTTGTACTGGGGTACCTCATCTGTCACTCTCCATTTTTAAGCTCCTTCTTTAAGCAAAGATGACAGGACAAGACTGAGGTGAATCCCTTTTCTGTCTTCTCCTCTCCCCAACACCCAACCCCTGACACTTATTGTAGAGCAGCCCACATCTCAAGGAACCCCATATCTCATATCTGCTCTCCAGCCTGCTCTGCCACAGGTGCCTGGTGCAGGAGCCAGGACCTGCCCTAGCAACCTTCTGCAGCCAGGACACACCTGGCCAGGGCTGGGGTGTGAGCTGGGAGGTTCAGTGCCCTGAGATAGAGTCCCAGTCCCATGGCAGGGGTGCATGTGTGAGAGCTGCCAGTGTTGACAACAACCTGGAAGAGTCAGAGGTTATTTTGGCAAACCTGTGCTTTGTACCTTAGAGCTGCACAAACTTGTCCAGCTAAACTGACTTCCTTCTCCCTTCTTTGCTAACACTGCCCAGGTCCCTTTCTTCACTGCACTGGGTTTCTAAAGACCAGAGGGAGAATATAGTAAAGTGAAATGAAAACAGGGAGTCCTTTCACACAGTCTGTGTGTGTTTCTCCTTCCTTGTTAAGGCTGCTTTCCTCCTCTCTGCTAAAGCTGCTCCTTTAAAGCAACTCTCTGACCTTTGATGTCTTACTTAGACCCAGTTAGTCTGCAGCTGTACCCCTCACTCCGGTATTTTCAGATTATTCTGTTCAGAGAGCCCCATTTCACTCAGAGGCTGCAATTACTCCCTCTCTCCCTTTTTCCTAGCATTTAATCCAACATGCTGCAGCACTACCCCACTGATATTCGCTGGCAGCAGCCAACCTTCAGCCTCACCAGCTTTCTATCCAACCCAACAGCAGACCCAGGGAAACCTCACAGGCAGCCAAAGGGAATCCTTGGCATTTCCAGACCCTTCAGAGCCTAAGCCAAGAAGAAAATAAAGCCTGTAGCAGGAAAAGTTTATTTTCTGGTGCCCACCCAGAGGTAAATACATATTAATTTTCTAAAAGGCAAAGTACTGGCTATCATCATCAGCTCCATTTGACCCTTGCTGGGAAGGTCACTCCCCAGACCTTGCCACAGTGGCTGCTTCTGCAGTTCCAGAGCATTCCTCCAGCTTTGGCCTCCAAAATGGTACTCAGCTGAAACCTCTGGATTAGTTGTCTGTTTTGTCCCATGGGGAGGGCAGCTGCTGGTAGAGGGACAAGATCAGCAATTTCCCTTAACCATACCCCTTGCCATTGCCTTGGGTCATACCTGCAGAAAGGGGAAGAACAGCAAAGTCCCTAGAAGTCCTTTAGTACACAGAAAAAAGCCAGGTTGTTTCCAGACTTGTAAAAGCTCTGTTCCTGCAAGTAATAGTGAAATTTTCCATACAGAGAAGCGTCTGAAGTTTCAGACGACAGAGACATCCTTTAACTTCTATGAAAAGCAACTGTTTTGCTCCCACACATCTCACACATCACAGCTGAAGTGCACAGCAATCCATGGTAAAACCCTTATCACAGTTAATGGGAAGTTGCACCACACCAGCAACACAAACCGTGTTTGCATGTGTCAGATGTTATGGCATTTGGAGAATGTAACCTACTTCCTCTGGTGGAATTTTCTCTTCTTTCCAGAGAATCAACCACTGCAGCACAGTCAGGTAGGGGAGCAGAGCTTGCACTCAGCTGTGTTGCAAATCAGTATTTCACCTTCCCACTGCTGCAAAGGGGAAATTGCTGTGAATGAACTCATGTGAAACCTCACTAGTTTGTTCTATTTCTATTCCCACCCTTGCTAGAGGTCAGAACAGAGAGATGGACACCATTCCAGCAGCTTGCATGGCCCCATCCCCGCCTGCCTCTCTCTTCCCCAATGTGGGGAGTTGGCACTTGCTGAATCAGAAGCCATGGGGTGCCCCATTATCCAGTTAGCAAGCCCACACAGAGGCATGATTCCATTTCCTCTGCAACCCATCCAAGACTCTTGTTCTCACTGTTGACAGCCCCCAGACCTGGCCCAGCTGTGACCGAGTGCACAACCATGGTGCAACTGCACCTCTGAGAAAGGGTGTCCTACTTTCTGGAGCAGGAATGTGGCTCTGCCCAGTGTCTCAGTTTCACCCTTCCTTGAGGCCACACAAAAGAAGATCTTTGGGGAAGTGGGGGAGGAGAACAGGGAGGGACAAGGACATTAACACAGCCTCCCATTAGTGTTCAAGGATGCTCAAGTCAGGTGCCTACAAGTCATATGCAGCAGAGCCCCATCTGCAGGGTCAAGTCAAGGAAGATGTGCTCACCTGAAGCCCCAATACAGGCTTGAAAAATTCCCCTGAAGATGTTGGAGAAGGGGAAAAAGATTAGGCACTGGTGTCCAAGATGTCAGCTCAGGGCTCTGTTCCACCCCAGCGCTGGATCCACCCAGCAAAAGGCATAACCTCATGTGGCATCCTGTGACAGCAGGGCAGGAGGGTCCCCGCATGCCACCCCTCTGTGGGCAGCTGTAGCTCTCTGGTGCCCTGTGGAGCCTATCCCAACACCCAGCTCAGCAACACCTGCAGTCCCCATGGGGTACTACACGCTGTGGTGTCTATCCATGTGCCGGTCCCTGAGCTACCACCTTGAGAAACCCACCTTCCAGACACTCAACACCCACCTCCAACATCCAGAATCACTTCTGACTCCTCCAGGAGCATAAAGTCTGACAGTGTGCCCACACCGACTATTTCCCAGCAGAGACTGGGCAACATCCAAGGAAAAACAGCTAAATCACTGCATGAAATCAGCCGGCCAGAATCCCACATTGGTCTTTTTTTGCCTTTGAGTCAATTATTGTAACCTGCTTTTTGTTTCCTGGCCCCTGTTTTGCCTGTTCACCCATGTAATCCCTGATTTACAAGTTGTTTCCATGCCACAACACAGGTAGGAGATTCAGAGAAAGGAGCACAGCCAGCAGTTGATGCCTTTCCATGGTTTTTCTGGCAGCTCCATTGCTTCCTGGAAACAGAGACGATGTAGCACAACCTGCAGTAACACCACGATGGTGGCTGTGATGGACAAGGACACACTTTAAAAGTCCAAGACAAACCTCTCTGATGCTCGTCACTGTTTCCCTCTTGCTCTCCTTCTCCATTCCCACACTCACTTTCTCCTGCACAAAGTCACTGGTGAGCAGTCGCTGGTCCTCTGCTGCTACTGCTCCTCTCTCACACACACATCACCTGCCCTGTGCTCCTCGGTGGTGCAAGCAGGGTGGTGGGCTGTGTGTGTCAGGACATTTGACTCTCAATGTTACCAGCTTGGCCCAGAAATGCACCAAATGGAGCCCATGGATTTACTGTGGGCACCACAACAGTAAATGGCACAATCCTACATCTGAGGCAGCATCTGTTTTTTCTTTTTCCTCTCTCTTTCCCAGCAAGGACTTGTACATCTTTCCCCCACTGCTTTCCCAAAGATGGAAGGGAAACACAAATGATACAGCATGAAACTGTGCAAATGGTTTCTAGTTAAACCCTGTTTAAAAATAAATGGCATCTTTGCTTTTAGTACATTAGCATCCATTTTTTAACACAAACCTTGGGGAGGAAGCTATTATACTTTGCTTGACACAGTCCACAGAGTATAAAGCAGTCTCTTCTCCCTCTGTCCTGCCAGGCCACGGGAATGCTGCAGCCCAGCAGCAACCCCATCAGTGCCAGCTTTACAGGAAGCTTTGGATGTGCAAAATCCCGTAACAAGAGGCAGAGGGCATATCTTCAGCCAAAATCACTGTCATTTCAAAGAATGAGACAGGGCTAGGGGGGACAATGATGATGGTGGCACATGATTTACAAGGAGCAAAATGATGTCATCTTCCCCCAGAAAAAGCCTCCATCCTCCCCCAGCAAAGCAATGTCCTCAGACAGATGCCATGCGTTTTGGTCTCACATGCACTGGAGTATAATCACGTTTGGGAAGAAACTGGCCACTTCAGGTGTTCCAAGATCACCATGTGCATATAAATACATAGTTAGATAATGGCAATTATATAAAATTATACTGTATATTATTTTATAATGATAACATATGAGTAATGGGGCTTATAATAACACCTCCACTGATGAGGTCAGAAGCAATCCAGGTTTCACTGGTGCTTATCCTTCCAGCATGATATCAGCTTAATCACAGTTGCAGACATGGACTGACACCAAACCCTGGGTCTGAGAGGAGTTTACCTTCCCAGAGGAGTGGAAGCAGGACTACAGAACACTTTGCTGCTCTTGTACAGATCAGCCTGGGGGAGGTGAACTGCAGATACACCTCACTGCCAGGGCACGTGTAGTGGGGGCACACGTTTCCCTGTAGGATACCAACATTGCCTGTGCAGAGAAACCCCTGTAGATAGTTAGAGCTGTAAACCACCCCCACCCCAGCCTGCACAGGCTCAAGGGTCTGCTGGAGTCACTCAGGAGTGAAGGTGTTTACTGTTCACTTAGAAAACCCACCATTAGCCTTTCCTTGATTTTAACTGGAAAGCTGGTGCCTCACTAACCCCACCATCCCTCAGCAACAACCAGAATACACAGATGCAGGACCAGGAGACACAAAGTGCTTGGGAAGGCAAGGGGGCACCACCCTCCATTCCCTTGGGTGGTGTCAGCAACAGATGGGGCTGCTGGAGGAGGCAGGCATGCAATCCCGCCAGTTTCCGTGCCCACTGCCACACAGGGCTTGTCTCCTGCAGAGCTGCAATCCCACAAAAGTTTATACACAGGCACAAACTTGGCACACACCATACTGGAAGCAGTGGGACACACATGCCCACGTAACACTAAGCACAACCACAAGCCCAGGCCTGACACCATCCAAACCTAAGCCACAGCTGGGAAGAGTGACCAGAATCCTTAGAGGGATTATGAACCACCAGAATCTTAGAATTAGGGGTTTGCTTTTAATTAACAAAGAAGTACATGCTTGATTTTTGCTGAGTTACCCCCTGTAGTTTACATACATGCTCTCTTCTTTTAATTCTTTTTATTGATCCCATATGCCTCAGCTCTGGCAGCTGAACCAAGTCATCTTACCACAATTAACAAAAATAATGTAGTCTTACATATTTCTCCCATGATTTTTCTCCTACACAGGCATTTGCCTTTCCCTGCTTTGAAAGTGCTTTTCTGTCTCTGCAGTCAGGTTTGGTTTTTCTCTGCAGTATTCATTTCCAGAGGGATTAGGAGGGGCTGAGAGGAAGGGTCTTGGCACACCAGGAGCTGCCAGGAAGACAGGTGAGCTGAGCCCCGGAAAGCAGGAGAGACTCTGGGGCAGCAGCAGTCAGGCTTCCCCCTGGGCCCCCAAACCTGCCTTCTCTTCCAGGCTCTTGTGAAGCATATTTCATCTGCCCTGTTCAAGCTGGAGTTCAGGACATTGGGAAAGCTTCTACTACCATGTTCATTCCCCTTGTGTCTCCTCTATAAACTGGTCTCACCTTAAGCACACTGATAGTTTTACTGGCTCTTCTAAAATGGGTTTTGGTCATTGTTGAAAGAAGTAGCCTCTTACATGGAGAAGAGAGCTGAAAGGACCAAATTCATGACAAAACTCTCCCTTCACCTTGCCATGGTAGGACCCTGTCCAAGCTCCATACAAGTGATGAACAGGTCCCAGCCAAGCCCTGTGCAGCGGCACAGCCCTGCAAAAGAGACACATTCACCACTTCTCCCAGCACTCAGGCAGAGAGATCCTCTGGAGTGGCTGTACGGGGTGCCAATTCAAATAATCACATAACAGCATGAACAGCTGTGCCACTTGTCCAGAGGGAACAGGCAGAAAGAAAACCCACAAGCATCACAGTCTGTATGAGGGATGTGACATTATGGAAAATCACTCATCTTCATAAACAGAATTAGTAAGAGGGTCGTTTTTACCAGCTGAGCTTTAACCAGCTAACTGGTTAATTTTAACTAGCTAACTAGTGAAGTGTCTTTTCCTCCAAAAGCCACCTGCAATACAGATTGAAGCCTTTGATTAAACGCACCTATTACCATACCAAATGTTGTATATTTGGTGAAAGAGAGAAGAGGGAAGTTTTCTTACAGCCACCCCAAGTCTCCACCCCATCTACCAGAGTTCTCCTACAGCCATGCACCCCAGACCACATATCGGGATGACGTGGGGTGAGATGAAGACAGCACAGGCAGTAGAAATGAGTGTAAAACCCAGCCAACCCACCACTACCACGAGCATTCTTCTGGTTTCTGGGCCACCACAGATATACCAGGCCCTGCTGCACTTCCTCACCCAGCCAAGAGGGACTCAGGTCTGGCTACAGCCCAGAGCATCCCTGCTACCGCTTTGAAACCACTGCCCCTGAGGTGCCACAAACTGCTCCCTACTGAACCCTGTGATGACACAGGCTGGAGGCCCCAGGGCATGCCACATCTTAGTTGTTTGTAGTCATAGCCTGAGCAAAGCTAGAAGTTTCCTTTCCATTCTGATTATGTTTTTAAACTGACACTACCTCACTTAGCGCCACTGGTATCACAACACTGCTTGTGTCATCTGGCTTTGGTAGCAGACATGCTGCAAGGCTTCTCCAGCTGAAAGATCAGCAGGAACAGTGTCCCTTCCAGGCAACAGCTAAACAGGCAAAGTGTAGGTCAGCAAAACTGAACACAACATAGCAGAAAACAGATTAATTCCCCTCTCCTGGCAGTGCTGAGGGCACAATAACAGAGTTTAGTCAAGCCTCAGTATCCCAGGGAGTCAGATATCAATCCCTTGATCTTTCCCACTGCATATCTCACTGTCCACTCTGACTGGGACACCCAGGGAGACCAGGAGGAAAAAACTCCAAATGGGAGCAGGTACAGTTTAAAAAAACCTCAAAGCTTTCTCAGGAGACATTCTGCTGAGTGAGGCTCATGGTCCTCTAGCCTAGACCACTGCTCCTGGGCACTTCAGAGGGCACTCCTTGGAGTCCTCTTCCTGGGGCCTGACCCACAGACCACCATTCCATAGAATGGTTTGGGTTGGAAGGGACCTTAAGATCATCTAGTCCCAACCCCTTGCCGTGGGCAGGGACACCTTCCAGTAGACCAGGTTGCTCAGCCTTATTCAGCCCATCCTTGAACATTTCCAGGGACAGGACACCCACAACTTCTCTGGGCAACCCAACCAAGCAATGGGACATTCAGACACACTCACATGGGGCAATCCAACAGCTCCCAGGGCAGCTTCCCCAGTAGTTGTGGCACCCAGGATGAGCAGCAGCTGCTGGAGGCAGCAAAAGTCTCTTGCCTTTCACAACTGGGAACCACACACCACCACAGGCACCTGCGCCCACCTGGGCTTAAATACAAGTTTTTAGCCAAGACCCAGGAAAATACAATTACCTACTAACTGGCCAGTCCTCCAGGTTTTCTCCAATTCTGACATCCTGACACTGGCACGGATCTCAAGAAGGGGAGACTGAAATTACCAACTGTGCCTGATAATGGATTGTGCTAATAAAGGGTCAGCATCAGGAAAGATTTTTAATTTCTTTGCTACATGATACTACTAAGGCAAAACACATGAGGTGCTCTTGCTCAGAGGCTTCACCCTTCTGCAGATACTTTTTATAACCCCATTCTGAGAAATTAGAGATCCTGCAATTTTCCCTTTTTGGATAAAACACAAGCACATCTTCAGGCAGGTGTGGACACAAGACTTGCTTAAAAGCTCTGACACGGTTATTCCAGCATTCCTGCTGAATTTTCAAGTGCAGTTATTGCTAGGTGCATTGCTTTCTAGCCCAGCCAGAGCTCAGATTAGAGAAAGGAATCACAAGAAAGGATTTAGTTTTGTATATTCAGTATCACAGTACAGATTTGAGTCCTTGTTTGCCTTTTGGACACTTGTGAGGGTCAGCATGGCAGTGACTGCGGACATGGCTCACTCCATAGGTGTTAACAAGGTTTTCTCTGGGCTGAGAAGCTCAGAATGAAAGGTCCCATGCAAGAAATAACCAAGCAGAAAGTGTTTCCTTTGAGAAGTATGAGGTGTATGATTTTGTGGGTGGTATGGGATGTTGGTTTGGTTTTATTTTTGTTGTGGGTTGATTTGGGTTTAGGGATTTTTGGGGGTTTTTTAATAAAAATTAGGCGACATCCATGGAAAGCTCTGTAGAAAGACAAGCCTTTCTGGTGTCCAAAAACTAAGACGTTTTCAGACTGGAAAAGCTGTAGGGCTTGAAAGAAAAAGGAGCTGCCATGAAGGTACCAGGATCAAAGGAAATTGGAAAATGTACTTGCAAGGGCAATCCTTCAAAGCAGCCACCACTGCCTACAGAGGAGGAAAGATGATGATTCCCAGGAGGAGTCACAGGCCCCACGGAGTAGTGTGACAAAATGATGATGGGTTGGGCAGCACCACCCACAGGGTCACCCCAGAGCAAAACTGGGAGACCAAGAAAGGTGTTTTAAGAGGGTCATGTGGGTTGTGTTTGTCAAACTGGAAAGATGGATCAGACTGAGGGTAGTGTAGAAGGGGTTGTGGGTGGGTGTGGGTGGGTGGACAGATGTGCACATACACAGACAATAAGAAGGTAAACAGCATCTTTTGTAATATCAAAAACATGGAGAGTTTAAAATTGAGGGATTTGGTTACAAATAACTCTGACATAAAAGGCTTTTGAAGAAAACTAGTCTTCATGACAAGCGCAGGAGCTGGGAGGGGAATTTGCACCTTGAAGCTGGGATCAAATCAAATTTGAATCCATTTACTTTGTTTTCCAAAACAAGACAGATGATGTTTGGGCTGCTTAGACTTGTCTGATTTGGAATTTTAAATATTGGAAATTCAGAAATGTGCATCTTTTTTCTTGGAAAAGATTTGTTGGTGTTTTTCTTCAGATTTGCTAGGTGAGGAGCTGGCTGTTCACTTGCCAGCTTCTCACTGTTCACTTGCCAGGTGGGAAGCCGGGCAGTTTGCACACCACTGGCAGCTGGCAGGGTACCAGGCACATTGGCTGCCAGAAGCTGGTGTCCATCACAAGTCTGACAGAATGGACATATTCCCATCAGAAAGCTGGTTCCTCAGTAATCAGCAAGATCCTCTGAAGGAAAAGTGCTGTGCTGGAAACCTTCAGTCCACTGCAAGTCATCACCTGTGTTACTGTGTGGACTGGTAAGTTGCTCCTGCTTTGTTGCACATTCACAGAACAAGACCGGAGCCTTGAACACACACACATATAAAAATTTTTAATAAAAATAAATACATAAAATCACTGTGTTTAAGTGGAATAATATCACTGCTGAATTTACTCTAAGCAAACTGGTGGGGGGAAAAAATGTACATGCATGACCAAAATGTTGAGCTGTAAGTGACAGTGATGGTATTCTCAACTTTCATCCTGAAAACATATTCTCAGAGGCAAAACTATCAAGACCTTTCAGATAGATAATGTATTGAGGTGAAAAACCCCACAGATGACACACAGGGTTTTCAAGGATGTGTCACCCAGTTGGAAAATCTTACCTTCAGATGCTGAGTAATTGTAGCTAAGCTGGAAATATTTAAGAGTAAACATCACCTTCATGTGTGATGCTCAAACCACAGCTGTGATTGTCTCTTGTAAGCACTGTAGGATGCGGGTGTGTGAGGAAACCCGGGAGCATGGATGTCTGCAAGGGCACAGCAGGATGCAGCCTTCCATCAGGTCCTTCAGGAACACCGAGCTGGAGGCCCCATTCTGCTGCAAGGACAGGCAGAGATGAGGGTGCAAGGGAAGGGAAAAGGGGGCTCTGAAGCAGCAGCCTTTGCTTTCTGCACCCTGCCACACATCCCCCACCCACTGCCTGAGGCAGCTCCAGCTCCTCCGGGTTGCTCCTGGTACTTCCCAATCCAGTCTCCACCAGACTTTGCAGGGGAACAGATCTTTAGTAATCCCGCACTCCACCTGCAGAGAGCAAACACCACTGCAGCAGCTCCCAGGGCTAATCCCGAGCCTGCCCCACACTCTTTAAAAGGATTTTAATGTCAACTATTTGTGAGAAAGCAAATAAGAGTCAAGACTCTTGATCCTACCTCTTTTACCTTCTTTTATCCTCAAAATTTCCATTGAGCACCTCTGATGTATCCAAATTATTTCCATAAATTTTCTTTGTTATCTTTTTAAAGGCAGTTGAAGATTACAACAAAATGAGACAATGTCTTTACCCTCATTTTTTAATGTTGCACATATTGCATTTTATAACATCAGAAGAAAAACAAACCCACAGTAAACCTTAAAGACAGAAAATAAATATAATTTTCATTAATATAGCAGAGAGAGTGCAAAAAACTGCATCTGTAAAACATTTAAATGCTGAATCATACCACAAAAAAAATTTACAAAAGCACTTATTTCTTTAATATACATGTCATCTTTCTTCTTATAAACACAAAAATATTTTAACAAATCTTACAAAGATCAAACCCTTTTGCCCTTCACCAGGAGAAAAGTGGTGAAGAAAGTGTATTACCCGGAAGAAAAGAAAAAAACCCAAAAAATGGATAAACAGAATGTAAAATCTGCAAGGGGCGGGACAGGGGTCTGTGGCTGCTGCCGGCTCACACTGTGCGCACAAACACACCCAGCGTCAGACTCAGACACTTCCATCTACACACATTGAAGACATAGGCTTTTTTCAGAAATAAGCAATGCCAGGGCAGTTAAAAGAGCTCTCACATGGCACCTCATGGTGCCTGTGATGCCAATGCCAGTGTGGTATAGAACAGTTCTGGGTCTCTTCATTCCCAAGCCTTGCTCTTTAGAGAAAGTGAATGCTTAGACCAGCTGAGCTCCAAACAGCTCATATGAACTGAAGCTTCTGTGAAACTGGAGCAGGCCAGTAGCAAGAGACTTGGAAAATAAAAGGAACGGAGATTTACTCTGGATTCTGGGGAGTTTTGGAGGTGGGCAGGTAGCTACGGAAAGGGCCAGCTTGAGATAGGGCCCCGACGAAACTCGGAGATACGCTCGCACATGGTGAGGTGGCCCTGCACAACACATGCCATAGAGCTGGTGGCACTTGAAGCCTCACCTGGATGAGTCCCTTGTGCACCACATCCACAGCATGGGTCCCCGAAAGCCATAAAGCTCAGGCACCTTCTTGAAATTTAAGTAACTCACTGCACACATGCTGCAGCATCGCACATTCAACCTGTCTGGGATCTGCTGGCACGTGGCCACCAGAAGCTGTGGCTTCTGTCTGGACATCCAGAAGGCACAAGCAAATTACTGAAGTCTTTAATTTTCATCCAAGAAAAGAGAAAGTCTCTTGCAAAGAAGGGAGAAGAATGAAATGAGGTCATGTCCTCTAAAGAGCTGCTAGACCTTGTCAATCAGCATTAACTTTTATAGCTCAGATTGTGATGGTCAATAAAATTCATTGCTAGGAAATTACTTTTCCTAACAATAGAGACTTGCTCAATTCAAAAATTAACTTTAGGAATCATAAAATACCTCTGATATAACTACAAAATAGTAGGAAATATTTACTGTAGACTACACCAGATCATAGGAATTTAGCCTGCCAGGAGCACCATGACCTTCTCCATAGGAAGCAGAAGAGAAAAGCCTTCCAGTATGAATGCAATTAAAATAAATCTATCATATGATAAAGGCAACGGTATTTCACCGTTTTATAATTACTAAATTATATTTGCATAGCATAAATTATAGTAATAAATTATAAAACCACATTGGTTATGAGAAACTTGAGTGTCATGACACAAAACAGAGCTTTGCACTTCCTGTTCAGCAACACCATTCAGCTCTCACTTCATTATTTTACTAATTAGAGGACAAATGAAAATGAGACTAAAGTTTTCCAGAGTTTTAGCAGTAAGTTACTTCCCAGTAGACCACAGAAGAATCAACTCTTGCTGTTCCAGGAAAGGTAAATTTTCACATCTGTATTTCCAGCCACGTAAATTATGATCTCATCCTACACACCTACATGTGAGAGATGTCTGACAACTGTTTTATAACTAGGATGCTCTGTTCAACTGCTTCAGCGTATTTATAAGATTATCTCCCTGTGTAAGTATAGCCTAGAAAGCCTCCAGAGGGTTTGAATCCCTAAATTATGAATCTATACAAGAGATGTCTTTTTGATTTATATAATAAAAATATGTATCAAGGATGTAGACTTATTTTTTTTTTACCCCAGCACATTTCCAAAGTCTGCTTAACAACAGAAGCATCTCTTCTGTGAAGCTCAAAAGCTGTAGGGATCCCTTACCTATGAGCTCTAACAAAGCAGTCCCTTTTTAGACCTTCCAAGAGAACTTCTTAAGTCTCAATAAGTTTTTCTAAACAAGCCAAGTCTGGAATTTTGATCTTTGGTCAGGTATCTCAGCATCAAATTTCTTATTAAAACTGGGGAGAAAATGGTTGGAAGATTTTTATCCTCATACAAAGAAATCTACTAACTTTCCTCTAAGAATCTTTGGCCTGAAATACAGGATGAAAAATATGATCATAAAACGAATCAGTTTGAGAAAGAATGACTGGGAGAAGGAGATTACAGTGCAAAACAGATTTCAAATTTTTAAAGTAGCAGGCACTACAGCACAACCACCCACTGTGGTACCAGAGAACAGACTGGCCAAAAGTTGATTTTATTGTCTCCTTGTGGAAATGCAATTGATTTCTGTCCACATGTATTTATTTCTTCATGCAAATATGGAGGCAATATCCAGATTCTCTTAGTTCATTCAAGTGAAATTAGAGTACATTTTAAACTTATCTTTGGACTTCATGCTGTGTTACTGGACAGACAAGAAGACATAGCATTTAGCATCATTAAAGCACTGTGAAATATTCATTACTCTTCCCCCTCTGCCCTTCTTTGGGGTAAGTAACCCCATGCACCAATAATAAACCATCAGTTACTGGAGGGCAGCACTGAACACCTCCCATAGTTCTGGAATCAATACTGCAGAGATTCACTTATGCTGTAGCATGACAAATATCTTCTTTTTATTAAGAGATGGATTTGGGAGCGAGTATCATCATCCTCATTTTAACATGAGGACATGGAATGCTGAATGGGATCTTCAGCTGTATTTGATATCAGTGACTGATGGGAAATGACGTGGCCATGGAGATCTGTGGCCATATGCAGTAAAAATCCAGATTTCTAGCACTGGTCTCTAAGTTTAGGAACTGACCTTCAAACACCTAGAGCCCAATTTTCGTAAGGCCTGAATGCTCCTGGTTCAGAAGGAACAGAGTACTTGCCACTTCTGTTCTCCAAGAGAGACGTCTGTGAACGCTCTCAATGTAACATTAAAGGCTTAAACCCCCAAGGTGCCCCTCAGTGGTTAAAGGCTCGAGAACAAACTGGTGATGAGTCCAGGGTGGGCAATGTTCTCCTGTGTGGCACCTGCACTGCCCCAGCCCTGAGCTCTCCCCTGGCTTCCACCCCCATGCCAGCCACCTGCCACAGGGGCAACAAGAGAGATGGGAAGAGCACTGAAGCCTGGGAGTAACATGGATCAACTACATCACACAGATGGAGTTCAGGAGGGTGGATTAACAGATACATTGATTAAGAAGAGTCACATGCAGTCAGAGTCCTGGGTTTTTTTTTTACTTTCTCCCTAATTACTACTAGTATTGTCATGCTTTTAATAAATCTTTTATAAAGTGACTTTAATGTCTCTTATAAAGTTTTAAAAAAACACAAAACAAAACAAAAGCAAAAGCCAACACTGTAAAAAGACTCCTGCTAAAATGTTTCTCTGGAAAATCTGTGAGCAGAGCCAGTTGGTGCAAAATAGCTGCCTTCTGGAGAACAAAGCAACAGGGCTTTACTGCTCCCAGCACTTCAGCACAGGCACTGCCTGACTCAGCCAGGCCAGGGTCTGCTTAATGCACATGCTCAGGTATTCCCATGCAATGAAAAGCCAGGATATGTGGGCCACTGGACACGGCCTTTTAAAGAAAATCATTGTTGAAAAGCTTTAATTTTAAGCTCTGAAGTGTGTCTAGAGCTTCTTTCTTGGTCCATTTGTTGCACCTACACAGACAAAGGAGGCGTACCTGTAGCTCATGCTCTCCTTATCCAGTTTTTGTTTAAAGACCTCCAGCAGAAGTCTGGGCTACCAATCCACATCCAAATTTCTTAGATGCTTGGACTGGCACTGAAACTGCCAGGCTGGGTTAACTCCTACATGATTAATTTATACCAGTTTTGGCACCCCCACCAGGCACCTAAACTGGTGCAAGAGATGCCTTCAGTCACGTTTCTTTAACTGAGGGAAGAACCTGACAGTTTCATTAAAACAACAGTATTAATGAGAAAAAGATCAGACACCTTCATTCCAACAGGCATTTTAGCAAAAACAGGCAAAGAGAAAGAGGGAGAGGACAAGGAAAGAAACTAGAGTAGCAAAGGATGCATTGATCATGGGTAAGATCACAAAACATTAAAAACCCTCAAATTTTAACATGCAAAGGATATTGGTACATTGCAATGCTGGTTATAGTTAAAGAGACTGTACAGCTCCTACATCTTTGTCCTTGAGGCTTTGTTAGAGTAAGACTTGCAACTTCAAGTTCATAAATAAAAAGGAAATGACAGTAGTGCCATAAAAACGCAGGTAGAAAAATAGTGCAAAGCCAAGGGCTGGACACTTTAATCTGTCACAAGTACCCCAAAGCACTACCATTAGTGCTCTTCAAGAAGACACATACAGAAAACATTCTTTATTTATTATAAATGGCAGTTGCCTGCATTGCACTCTGTATTTAGAATGTACTGACTGCCCTTCTGCTTCCCTTCAAAGCTGAGGGTGAAGAATAAATACAGCCTTTCACACTACCGAGCACTGCCTGTCCTCCAGCCACGACTGGCAGCAAAGTCAGACAGTATTTATAAAATAAATCAATTAAAAAGTAAAACAGACAGTATCATTTAAGGCCTTTGTCCTTGCTAGTCTGCTCAACAGACTACACTTTCTCAAAAGAAGAACACCTACCAGTTCTGTTACAGTAACCAGAGAGCGAAGTTAAACTAAAAAAAAAGGTCACATTTACAGCTGCCAAGAAGGCAAAGTTCCTGAGGCTCGGCCAAACACCACACACAGATGCTCCTCGCAGCCGTCTCCAGGTGACCCGCGCTGTGCGCTTGGAGAGGGGCAGCTGGGCAGAGTGGGAGCCCGACACCGCACTCCGGCTGAGCATCTCCTTCAAACCGCGCAGCCCTTATGGAAAGGGGTTTGGAATTACAACCAATTATAAAGTGCAGGCTTGTATCTGTTCCCACAGATATAAAATGCACAGACGGGAATCCAGAACAAAAGCGCCATTGGCCCTGGTTGTGAGGAGCACCATCCATTAAGGAAATAAACTCCAGGGAGTAGAGTCTGATCTCATCTACTCCTGAGTGAGCCTGGAGTAACTCCAGCTCTTCAGTGAGGTTTCAGTAAGCTTATACAGGTGTAACTGATACCAGGGTCTGGATCGGTTTGGTGGTGAGGCACCAAATTAAAACTAAGCACTCATTAAATGACAGCCTTCCAGATTTAGAGTAACTAAAAAACACCAATAACAGAGTTTGTTAACCTTGAGCAGGATGAAAGAAATACCCACCAATAGATGGAGCACACATTTACACAGCATTTCTCAAGTATTCACTTCAGCAGGTCCATAAGGTTTTAAAGGAGGGCTTGGCTTAGCCTGGCTTAAATAACTTTTTAACAGGGTTCTTGCTGCCACTCCAAGTAAACTCTCAAAAAAATATACTGACTGCCTAGAAAATACATTGCTCTTATGTACATGGTATATCCACACCCATGCCTCCACTCTGTGCACACACAACCAGGATCCCAACACTCTCCACAAATGGGAACTGTATCAAAGGCTTTCTTAAAATATTACCTTCACGGTGAGTTTGCTACACCTATGGTACTGACAAAAGGCATGCCCTATAGTAGGGAAATACGCATATTCCTAATATTTCAGGTTTTATGTGAAAAAATAGCAGCTTTCTCAAGGTAGTCCAGTCTGACAAAAGAGAGCCCTATCTTAGAAACACTTCTGTTGGTGTTTTTACTTCTGTAATCAATAGTAAAAATCAAATGGACTTCAAAGCTGAAAGAAATGTCATGGCAGACAATTGACAGGAAACTACCAAACATATTTTCTTAATGGTTGTTACCTTTAACAGGAGACAAGATAGCAGACAGAAGAACCTAATCAGGTTTTTCCCTCTCCCTCTTTTATATAAGACCCAAAACTTTCTGAGAAATCTGATTGTCACCAAGAACCAACAGCAAGCATGACAGTAATAACTGGATCTGAGAGAGAGTAAAGTGGCAGGATCAAGTCACATGCAGCTGATGAACAATGGGAAAGTTCTAGCAGTCTTAAAAGGTAGATCATATTTATGGTATGAACTATTGAACAGTGTCCTGTTTTCCTCTTCAGAAAGCAAAAGCCTGCACCATATGTACTGCACAATAATCTAGACTTTTCCCCCCACTAGGACTTAGTGATAGAGTAGCCTGTAAAGAATAGGCACTTATCCCAAGAATTGGCAAAACAAAAAGGGAACATTAACTGGTAGGTATGGCACCAAAACACAACCATTGTGCTTTCTCACATACATATGCTGTACAGAAGACAACTCAAAAGGACACAGAGGTTTATGTTGTTGGAGGGCTGTGTTTTTTCTTTTTACTCCGGCAAGATTTGCAAATGCAACAGATGATGCATGGAGATGCCACGAGCAGCAAGGGAGAGGTCACCAATGCTATGATACCCAGTCCAACGAGGATCCCCACAACCTGAAAGACATGGTGGTGAAAAATATACATTTCGATAACTTGGAAAATAAAATACACATGCATGCATAAACATAACATAGGTCACCAAAAAAACACAAAAAAAAACCAACCAAAGAAACAAACAAAAAAGAACCAAACAAAAAAAAAAAACCAAAAAATTAAAATAATCATTTTGGTCCTTCTCTGAAGGATAAAATCTCTCTGCTTCATGCATGCATGAGAGCTCTGCCCAGCTGGCTAGGAACACACCTGTGTTCTGTTCCACATCACTGAAGCCCGTGAGTGGCCCAGCTTGTTTCTGCAAGGGCCTCTGTCATAATGTCGTAAGAAGATATCATTCTGAAAAACAAAAGGAGAAGCTGTAAGAGAAGGTTACAGAACTGTGGGGAGAGGTTCAAGACCAGAGTGGAAACAGAGCCTTCCTAGCACTGGTTTGAAATTGCCAGCTGCCAGCAGACAAGTTCACCTGCCTTCTAAATAACCACCCAGAGAAATTTCTCGGTTTCAGAAATTGCCATATGTTTGGCACCTGAGCTATCGTACAGCATCTTTCCTCCCCCACATTTAAAAAGCATAAGCACATGAGTTTCACATATTGCACAAGTAGCCAGTCTTTAATTTGGTGATGATAAAGGGGACTGAAAACAGCAAGCATTTCTGAAAACTAGTGATGTGAGAGATCATCTTCCTGAGGTATTCTACCTTCTGTTCTGCTATACCTACACTTCACAGTAATTTTCTTCCTAGACTTAACAGAAAGATATAAAAAGTAGAAAAATCCTGTTTCATTTCTCTTTCACCATTAATACTTATTAAATTACCCATTTTTTTCTTCAGAAGGTGACTCATGCCCTGCATTACCCTCCCCTAACCACTGTGCTGTAACCTAATGCTGCTTCCTCTTTCATTTTTCAGCCCTACTCTCTGGCTTTGCAGGTATTACCTTCACCTATGCCAGGAGCTCCTGTAACCCCATACATTTAGAAAAGCTACATTTGAATCACACAACTACAGTTTCTTTCTCTCTTTCTCCCTTTGAACTGACAAAAACTCGATAAGGGCATGTCGGCAGAGTCTGCAAGAATCTCACACTCTCCTGGTTCAGCAGAGTGTTAAGCAATCACCGTGTACTGCATGTACTCTGAGGCAAGCCCTAAGACTCATGTTGAAAAAGCACGTTCACCCACACAGAAAGGGGACAGAACACTAAGAGAAACCTGTTTAACGTGCTGATTAAAGGAAGGATGAAGAATGAGGAAGTCTCATTGTTTGCTGGCTGTGGAGTACAAAAAAGAAAACAAGAAAAGCCATGAAGCACATAACATTTTATTTCAAGTGCTGGTAAAGTCATTTTCACACTTCTACAGTTGCTAGTGACGACTGTGCCCAAAGGGCAAGCTGCCATATATACAAGTGCATTACTTCCAGGACTCTTAATTCTGCTAGGACACTTGAAGTCCACATGAGTGAAGACTGGTTTGCAACCCTTGAGAAATAACTAGCAACGTGCACTTCACAACCCATGTTCATGATCCAACATTTTTATGCTCAAGCCTAATAACCAATCATCCTCCTCTGCAAACACAGCACTAGAGATGGACTAGTAAAGGAGCGTAATCCTCCCCAGCAGGGAGCCCTTAAGCACCATACATGGAACAACCCCCTTCACCCAGTACTATACCATTTTTTGGACAGGCTGTGTCCTTTGCTGTTGAAGCCAGTGGAAGACACTTATTTCCCTCACTCTCAACCAAATTTTTTTTAGCTACTGGAAGAAGGAATCAGAGCAAGGTATTGCTGGAACAAACCTCCAGAAAGCAACCAGTCAGTCCCATTTCCCTCAAAGAACTAACATGGGACCCACAAACATGGCTATAACACTTTACAGAAGGAAAAAAAAAATATTCATATAAATAAAAGCACTGGGTGAAAGAAAATAAAGAAATTGAGTCAGAAGCTGAATTGAGACAAGAAATTCGCTAGGACAGCAATGATTTAACAAAGAGCTTGCACAGGGCCTCAGACTAACTCTAATCCTGTTACTATTTATCTTGGTGTTTTTCTGCAGCACTTACATCCAAGTTCTGTAGACAGTACCAGCAAAATGTGTGCTTGCAGTTCTTGCACATCATCTGAGCACAGCCCTCGTTTCGCTCAATATAGATCCGACAAACTGGGCACTGCTTAATCGGTGCCTCTGTCTCTGCTCCAATAAGAAGCCTAGAAAAGTAAGGAAACATTAAAGTGAGATGTGAACATAATTACTGTTGGTATTCAGATCTGCTGCCCAATGTGTATTGTGCTTATTTTCCAGAGCATCTAATGTTGTTGTCCTAATGCAGTCACTGCGTGAAGCTTCTTATATTCAGTACAATACATTGAAGCATACTTACTACTAGGTGTAAGACTATTAATAACACATAAAAGTGAAAATCCCTTGCCTTGTGCTTCTATGTTACATAAAACCAACACTCACAACACCCACAATTAATCACCTATAGCATTAAAACTTAGAACTTTGTTACAGAGTGATTGCACAATCCATTTAACAGGTCTGGATTATGCAACTCATAGCACTGTCCTTGTCTGAATAAAATAGGCTTAAACTCCACCAAAGCCAGCAATCACATCTAAAGAAGAAAAATCACAGCAAGAGCTTTTCAGCTACTCCTATTCAATGAAGGCTCTAGAAAGCAGAATGCTTAGGTTTTAAGTCTTTCATTTCTTGCAAAAAAAATTATAGAAGACTTTGAACACATGACTCAACATAACCTGGTTCTGAAACCAAAGATGGATGACCAAAGACAAGACATAATTTACCTGCAAAAGCTTTCTTTCTGTAGATTAATGACTTTTATGTGATCTGTAGCTTGTTTGTACTTAAGCAAAATAAGTGTAAATCAGGTTTCTCTTACCAAGTGAAATTTACACTCTGTGTAGGAGTTAAGGTTTGTCTATGAAGAGATTCTATAAATATTAAACAGGGGTGATTTCTTAATCACAGTATAGGCAAAATTTAGATCCTGTAATATTGGTATATTGAATTTTTTGTATGGGCACAGGTCATAATTTCAGCATGTGAACAAAGCCTTTAGGCAGATTCAAAGTTCTGGAGGGTTTCACCTTTCAGAAGCGTCAGTTACAACCCAAGCTTAACAAGTCATACAGGTATTAAAACCATAAAATTTATAATTTAAAGTAATATTCAGACTGGAATTGTATTTAGGAAACACCAGGAGAGATGGACAGTCTCAGAGCTGAACCTAAGGACCTAGAATGAAGTTGCTCTATGAACCTGATGTGAGGCCCTGTGAGGAGACGAACCAAAAGACAGCATGGTCTCCATGGATTCCCATCTTACCCCTGCTCGGTTGGTACTGGAGCAGTTTGGTTTTCCTGGCACAGGCGCTGCGGGTGCCATGGCTCCTTGCAAGAAGAGCAGAACGTCAGGTGGCAGGCAGGACACTCCACTGGCACTGGTGCTCCTGCCTTGCTCGGTGCGATGTGGCACACTGTTTGGCAGTCTGCTGTGGGGCACCATGTTCTCTGGGGGTCCAAGTGGACTTCTGAAATGCAACAGAGAGGGAAATAAAACTGTTTATACAGTCCTCCTCTTGTTCCAGTGACATGGGTCTAGGTATACAACACCCAATTCTGTAAGTGGGTGTGGAAGCCAAAGCGCTCCGCACCCACACCCACGGGCATTTGAGCCTTCTCTTCGTTAGGCAGGTCTGCATTTGTGCTCTGCTAAGCAGCTGAACTGAAAGCATTGCAACAATAGAAATACACTACACAGAATGTGTTCCTTGCCTTTTTATAGGGAGGTTCAAAATATGAACCTAACTGCTGCTTGCCGAGAAGCATGTCTTTGGTAACACTAGGCCACTCCATGTCTTTCACATGCAAAAGTCATGCAGTAACTTCCATATAAACAGCAGAAGGACTGTAATTAAATGAATGTCAAGTCACTTTCCATGCCTTATTTATTCTCCTCTATCTATAAACTCCAGTTAATATTCACTGTATTATATCATTACTATTTGTCTGGTATCAGATTATAGGTAAAAGTCAAGATTCAGGGTGGAGACACTGAGTTACAGTCATCATCACATGGCAGAGAGTGATAAATGTTGATCTTCTCTCTCACTTCCCAATCTTTATTCAAGGAATTTGGACTTGCAACAAAAACCCAGCTGAGACACATTCACTGTTGCTCATTTGCTACTCAATTCCACGAGATGCAGCTGAACACTCACACTCTGCAGAGCCTCCCCAGAAAAGGGCTGTGGCGCCTGCAGGAGCTACCTGCCCCTCCTCCTTGCCTGGGAGCTCTCTGGTACCACCACTATAAATAAATAGATGGAGGGGATGTCTCAGAAGGTGGTGGAAATCTTGACTGTGAGATGGCAAAAGCCATTACAAGGTACCTCCACCAGATAAAATAAGTTGTCCCACTTGAAACAAAAGGCTGCACAAGACCCTCATATATATATATATATGTTCTCTGGCAAATTTTGCTGAAACCACATAAGGATGATCTTCTTCTCTGCTGGCTGCAGGACACACAGGTACACAGTGTTCTGACTTCAGGTAATTCCTGAGTCTGTGTCAGAGTGCTCCAAGAGATGTGGAAAATTTCTATATCCATGCAAAAGTTGTCACCTATAATTTAGGCAGTGACAGCAGAACACCTGTACCATCTACCTTCAGCCATTTCATGGATCTAGTTGCATTCTTTTCTCTTACTCTCTTGCACATGCTTTCTTTGCCTCCCAGAACAAACAAATATTCTGCTTTCTAGTGAATGAAAGCCAAAACAAATTAGTTCTCAGCTTCATTTGTGGGGAGGAGAGACACAGCCACACAAGTAACTTTTCATATTTACATCATTTTAAAAAGTAGTGTCCTGACAGAGAAATCTTTGTTTCTCTATGTTCCTTCAGTGTCTCTTAAAAGAAACTCTGAACTGGGTAAGACCACGGCCTAGTACTTGCTATTGCATTTAATCCTTCACACAATAGGTTCTATGTTTTCTGTTGAAAAGTCAACTTTGGAAACCTAAAATCCCCTACCCTGTTTTTGGGTGAAAGATAGGATGTCTGCTTTTGACATCATTGGGAGGAGGGGAGTTGGGTTGTAAACCTGTTTTTTTGCCAATTTGTTGCAGCAAGATGTAATGCATGAGTTGAAACTCCCTCCTCTCCCACTTCCTCCATTTTACAAAGAACCTACAGATGGTGTTTTGCAATCTGTTCTGTCTCATACTGTTTGGTTTACCATGGAGTGCAAGCAAAACCAGAAAAAACTAAAAAGGCACAGCCAAAAAAGGGAAGGAGGCTAGCATCCTGCTCTGACAAGTTGCTCCGTCTCTTGGTTAGGGCCATTTCTCTCCAGAGCCTTTCCACTGCTTCCCTGCAGCCAGTTCAGCCACAACTCCCTCCACTCTCAGGAGGAAAGCCTTCCCAAACAGTGCCAGTTTCAGGCAGGGATCTGGCCAGTGCTCATAAAACATGTGAGCAAGCAGGTGAGATGTGGGTGGCAGACCGGGGAAATGCAGCACCCTGAAGAAAGAAATTTCTGGCTCAGGAGAGGTACTCACTGAAAGGATGAGTCTATGATTGTATTTCACGGAATATTAGGAACACCTTCTTTTAAAATGGACTACCTTAGAGTCAGGCATAAAATGGAGATTCTCTTCATCTACCACTCGGCCTACTGAACAACTGTCACAGAAACAAACATAATGCATGTGTCCTAACCACTTAATATTCCTCTATTTCTTTACTTCTGTTGACTACATCAACCCCACCCTAAACTGACATAGAGCAATTCCTGTTTCTTCTACTAAAATATGCTTCACAGAAGCTCTGAGGCTTGGCCCTGACTGGATGCAGAGAAGTTACAGATATGTAGGAAAGCTTGTTTTTAAAAACACATTTGCATTCTAAGAACACAAAACCCACAAGAGAATAGCATATTGTCAGTGCATTCCTTATTAAATTTAACAATTGTCTATAGACACACAGTTCTACGCCAATTATTTCTCAGTGCTTTTTCACACAATATTATTAGTACCCTAAAAAATTAAACAAATTGAGAAGAAATGTATTTTATTAACATAGCTAGCATGGATGGGGGATGGGGGAAATAGCAGCTGGATGTTTAGTCCTTCTTGGGGTTTTCCAAATTTTCCTCAAAACTCATCTCACAATGGAAAATGGCTGGAAGGGTGAGAAGCAGTGGCTTTACCAATCACTGGAAGATCAGTAAGGAGTCCCTGGTCAGATTCTGGGTCAGAATTCATCCCCTGCAGCAAGGTTTACTGGTAGTTTCAGAAAAAGACTGTCAGACCAGCGTTGGCAGGCTTTGCCAGGCAAGGCTCAGGTCTGAGAGCAGAGCTTCAGGCCAGCAGAAGCTAATAAGCCAAGTCCAGCTGATGAGTGCAGAAAGGTCAGCCTTGGGGACAGCACTAAATCCAGGATAGGCAAAAGGTCTTGGCTAGGGCTAGAATTAATGCTGGATGTCTAGGTCAGAGCTTTAGCTAGCGGGAATCATTGTTCCCAGACATCAGTAAGCTGGATTTATTGCTGGGGCCAAAAGGCAAGGCAGAAGGGCTATGTCTAAGTCTGCTGCTTGGACACCAGTTTTATTCATCAGAAAGGAGCAAGGATAGATCTTAGAATCATAATGAAGAGAGATAGGGGAGGTGGAAGAGGAATTGTCACACTTAGTCAAGAAAGGAAAACAAAGGAGGATTTCAAAAATAGACAAGTTTCAGGCTTCTCTGTGTGGGAGGCAGTAAAAAAAAAAAATAAAAAAAAAAAAAAGAGGTGTAACAGTAAGTTGGGCAAAGATCATAAGTTCAGCTTTGGCTAGTTACAGAGGAGGAGAAACCAGGAAACCAACAGTTTCAGAGCCTTCAGCTAAAAAACGTTTTACATAAAACAGATTAATGTATTACAAGAAAGTCTCTCTTTCCTAACCCATTAATATGGTGATTTAACAAGCTCTGATTTCCATTATCTAGGACTGTAGACAAGGCACAGATTAGCACATGAACTAGAGAGACTTCCTAAGGAATTAAGAATAAGCAAGAAAGTGGTAAAACAGGAGAAAGAAATGAGACCTTCAAGCTGAAAGCAGAGCTTGGGATTTATTTCCTTTTTTTTTACCTGAGTGCCTGAAAATGATAGCTACAATCTGCACTTTCCCATAAACTCTGGGGCATATTTGAGTGTTTTGCAGCTTTTGTACTTTGTGGTCATTCACAAGGACTTATGTCAGGTAAGACTCTGCAAAAACCTATATATTCTTCTATCTGACCGACTTTTCAGGTGCACTACTAACTTTTATAGACCTCTGCATTGTATTACACATTCCCAATCCACTGCATCTAAGCAGGCATGCAGAGCAAGAACATAAATGCAATCTTTAAGATGTGAAAACAAGCAGAGCTGGGGCAGTGTCTCAGACATACCGCTCTGCACGCTACCACACACTGAGTTCTTTGAAAAACACTGCACCTTCCAGCTGAGACCTTCAAGCTGATGACAGTCTTTAAAACCAGGAATGGGATCTCATCTTTCTGACTTATGAGCTTCTCCTTCAGCCCTGGCAAGGAACCACCTCCAGACGCAGGAGGGTGACCTCTGGGCATAGGAAAGCCTGGCCTCAGTGAGACCTTTGGTTTCAAACTTCTTTACAAAATAGGCTTTAGTCTGTAGTGAGGGGACCTATGGTTCCTTGGGGAGAAAAACTCTACTGATGAACACACATGAGACTTTTACGTAAGCAAAGCTGGTTTTGCAGGGATGCTTGCAAAAATCCACACTGCACTCCAGAAAATGTGTCCCCCAGAAGCTCTGAAGATCCCCGTGGATGTGTAAAAGGACTGTGTCCTCTGGCCTGCACCAGCCTCTGACACCGTGCCTAGTTCCACAGTACAACCACCTTAAGCACCCAAGACGAAGGTGCTATCGGAAGAATGCAGCCCCAAGCACACAATGGGAGAATGTTGCCCACAAGCTTGAGTAAAAGCCTGATAATTCACTAAGGATGCTGCTTTTCTGCAAAGCTGAAAGAATTTCAAATTTATCTGTGGAGCAGAGTCAGACCTAGTGACTACTCAATTTCAAAACAAAGACATCTTTGTCGCTCTCAACTCATCAACACGCTCTGTCTTTGCAGTATGTAATAGCTCTGCCTCCACTGACAAAAGAGAAGGTAAAAGGAACAAAAAGGTTCACACCTCGTTCAAACTTCAACCTCTTGTATAACTGAAACTGGTCAACGGGAACCAAACAGGCAATCTGAAATGAGAAACAAACACACAAAATAAGCATTAGAAACACAAACTTTAAAAAGTTTATAAGCACTAGGTTCCACACACCTGCCTTCCTGAGCTGGCTCTCAAATTCAGCTTTTTCTTCCTGCTTGCTTTCAGCACCAAGTTTCTTCATACCTTAACTTCTCCAAACCTTAAAGTAATTCTTGACCTCCCCTATTTCAGCCACACAGCCCAGTATTTCAGCCCACATCATTCTTACCAAGCCCAGGAAAGCCTTCTCTGTGGATTCTGTACTTACTGCAGGCTTCTCAGTTTTATTTCTTGTTGGTTTAGTGTAACAAAGTGTGACATGTTGCTAGCCCTGGAGACTGCAGCATGCTGTTCGTGCACAAGAATACAGCTCAAATGAATGGTTCTTCATTCATATCTCCCAGTGCTAATAGCAGGGGTCACTTAGCTCTCAGGAACTTAAAGCCAGTCTGGTTTCCATTTTTTATTCATTTCATGGGGTTTGGGCCAAGACAACTAATGCCATTGCTGTTGAAATTTGCCTTAGACACGCACCAGCCTATTAGGAACCTGACTGAAGTTAACAAATTTAGTCGGCATAGACAAACAGGCTTGGCTGATACATTTTACACATTACCATAATTAAACTAGCAGCCTAAAAGGCTAAATGCTCTAATCTCCAATTAACAGTCTACGTAAGAAGACCAAGTGCCCTATTTAAAACTAATAAGGAAGCCTGCAGACAGGGTACGGAGGGCTTCAAAAGAAACCTCACAGGCACTTCAGGAGTCACATATTTGTCAGATTCAGAATGTGGGATCATTCTCTTGATCTGATCCATTTGTAACATTGTACCAGCACTGGAAATACTTTTCTCTTTTACTGAAAATAAATCTAGACTAATATAAGACCTGAGACCTGACCATTTGAAGCACTGTGAGACAGTGTAGAACTGACAACTTCAAAGTGCCAGGCTTTCAAATCTCACATCCAGTATCCCACCACAGTCCTTCAGATTACTGTAAAGGGCAAAATTTGCCCTCAGTGGAGTGGACACTGGCCCTTGCTGTTCTCCTGGGTTGTGGGGTTTAACATTCATGAGAAGAAATATAATGACAAAAATCCAATATATATTCAATATCATGCTGTGAATACATTTTCTTTCGCAGATGGAAAAAATAAATTTGTATTATAAAATATGAAATTGCTTTCTTAGTATCTCAAATCAATTGGACTTGATTGCACAAAACTGCATTTTATAACAGACTCTTGGATCATTTAACCTAAGCCAGTGTAATGCAAAAATGAATCCACATAATGTCAAAAATTAATAATTTGAAGATTCATATGACTGTAATTAATTAATATTTAAGATCAATATGACTGTAAGACAGAGATTTTTCTGGGAAGCTCTTCACCTGTTAATCAGAAGTCAGCGGAAACACTCTTGGAAAATAAAAAATAACTAAATCAAATGGGTAAAAAGAATGAAGTTTGGCAGTTTCAGCAAAGACATATCATTTCAGTGTTGCCCACTCCTCCCCAGGGCAGCTTCACATATAAATAGTTTAGAAAATGAAAAGAGGCATCTTCATTTCTCTAGTTGGGTGAGCATTGGCAACTACTTTAAATTTTTCTTCATTACAACTAAATTAAAACAGTGACTCTCAATGCTGTAAGAGCCACTTGAGTGAATTGTTTAGTTGGCCAGGGTCCTTCTGCACTTGCTTTCACTTTTAACAAACAGTTTTTTCAAGAGCAGTTCTATTGAGCCCAGAATTTCCCATGTATTAAAAATCAGCCTTTTTGATTACAGTGGGAGCAGAGCTATGCATCTTAACTCAGATTTCAATAGGAAGCAGAGGCAGTGCTGAAAGCTTCCCATTCTCCTGGGGAAAACTTGAGCTTACCATGCCAGCTTTCCCCACTGGCTTCACTCAGCTCCACTCTTTTTCCTATGTATCCGCTTCACAGCTCAGCTTCTCCCTCCCTGCCTGCAGGTCTGGGCATTGAATACACGCAATCCATCACCTCTGCCACCGACTCCCACAAGCTTGGGAAGACCAGGTCTTGATGGCACCCACACACAGGTCAACCTGAGAGGTGCTGGGCCAAAACCTCTCACAGATTTAGTATCTTTAGGCATGAGGAAAACAACGCACAAATTCCTGCTGCCTGAATTCAGTGCCACAGGAAAGCCGTATGTGCAAGCTTAATTGGAAAAAAAGAAACATGAATATCAGGTCCCCATAAAAAAAACAGCAAATCCTTTCCTCAGTGAACTTTTAATCTCATTTACACCTAATTAAGAAGGACAGTCACAAGCACAATAAGGGGATTAGATGTTTATCTCCTCCTGCTTGGCATCAGTCTAAATGTTCACCTCCAGACAACTTCTCAAGCCCCACCTGGGTGTCTGTCCGTCCCAAACACCTCCTCTCCTGCACAGCCACTCATGTCTCTGGGCTGGTCAGGGCATGGAAATCTGGGGAGGTAGCAAATCAGCAACCCAGCAGAGGGCAAAAGGGTCAAAAGAGAAAGATCACGAGCGTATCAGAAAGCAGGCTTTTCTTTTTCTAGGCTATGAAATTATTCAATGTAGGAAGAAATGCTAGAGGACAGTTTTGGGGAACTTTCTTTTTTTTTTTTTTAAATACTGGAGGTTTTAATTAAAATATATATACATATATATATGTATATACAGGCAAGAACTCTCTTTTCCTGAAAATATCTTGATTTGAGAATTATCAGACTGTTAGGAGTTGAAATAGGTTTTCTGATTTTCCATACCCTGTAAGCAATACCTGCAGTTAAAATACTGTTGCTATAGAGCACAAGAATACACAAGAGCTATTGCTAAGAACACCAGCATCCACCTGAAGTAAAAATATGCATGGATAAAAGCAAAATTTTGAAGCCTTACTACCACAAAGGGCTCCAGCTGGACCCTGTCAAGCATCCAAAAAGATCATGTCATCAAATGTCTCACAACAACCAGGGTCCCTGCTACTACATGAGACAAAAGAGCAAAGAAAGGAAATTGAAAGGGCTCAAAATAATTTTGTTCAGTGTACACAGGGGAAAACTGTTCCAGGCAGTGCAGTAACCAAGACCCAAGGAAGAACAACTCCCCTGTTTTTAAACACTGGCTACCACACTGGAAAGGGAAAATCACTACTCCACCTATTCTCAGGCTTTCAAGGCAGATGCAAGGAGGCAATCAAGAAAATTGAATAGCTCTTACTTCCTTTCACACCCATATGAATCAAACCTTGATAAAGCCAAGGGAGGGAAGTTCAGCAGGACAAAACCTTCTCCCTTTCTCACTTTAGCAGACAGGCAGCAAGGGCAGATCCTGCACTGGCAGCCACAACAACAGTTTGCAAAGGGTGGTATTGCCCGCCTCTGCCAAAGCCCCACTCACAGAGGCACTGTCTTGTTTTGCAAGGAGTGTAAAATGGTTTCAGCAGGGACTGTGGTTTGCTTTTGAAAGGGGCATGGGAGTTTAATCTCTTTATTGTTAGAAATTACACCCACAACTTTCTTCATCAAGCTACCATGCTCACTAGATTCATAATGAAATACTAAATTATTCATGTTCCCCATTAAAGAGCTCTTCTCTTATTCAGGGACAAATAAAAACAAAATTAAGGCTCTCTCATTTGCGCCCCTAGGTTTTATTTAAAAACAAGTAAATAAGAGGAACAAAATTTTTATTTTGACCCTGAAAAAGAGGGGTCAGCCTGCAACATTTTCTCACATTCCTTCTCATTTTACCATTTCAATCTCCTCCAGCAAAATGTAAACCAATTTTCAAATTAAAAATAAAACTGATATTTTAAACTGAGTCCCGGTGGGATTTTGTATTTGGCTATGTATGGAATATAACGCAATTAAGAATTCTAAGATCTAGGTTACTGTCCTATTTCAGTATCACTTTACAAAGTGCTGACAACCCTCTGTCAGGTTAGCACTGGCGTAGATCATGGATTTACACAGACAGAGGGACAATGAGCAGAATCTGCACTGCATGCAAAGGGATGATTCTCAACAAACTTAAGAGCAAAGAGTCAGTACCTCCTTTACTGACTGCTGCACAGTTTTAATCCAAATCAGATTATGTATACATGGATCACTGCATCAATATTATAAACCTTAGAACAATACAGAAACAGCAAAGCACAATGCCTTAGATATTATCCAAGTGAGTATTTCATTAGAAATCCCGGTATGCAGGGGAGACTTACCCTGATTCATAGTGTACACTGGTGACTGGATTCACACCAAGCAAAACCATTTCAAACCACGATAAATTACCCCTTATTTAGATTAGGGATATTAACTGGTCCAATTAAATCAATGGAGCAAGTTTCCAAGAGAGACAGGAATATTCTAGACAAAAGAAGTCTGCGTGTTTAAAGAGAACTGCATTAACATAAGATGTTCCTTCTACCTTCTGCTTCCAGGAAGGAATCCAAATAATCTTTGTTTATTGTGCCATTAGAACATGAAAGGGCAAACATTTTGTTTAACAAGACTACTTTTAAACTTTCCTTGTTTTGTGTAACCAGCTATTTGAAAGAGAGTCTGCAGCCAAAACCATTGCCTTACCACCACCACCCCTCATTTATTTCTGCTGAAAGACAGTTATACCACAAGCAGCTGCTATCTAGATGTAACACATCAAGATATGAGCTAGGATTGCACTTGATTTCAAGCACTTCAGTGGAACAGTTCCTTCTGTTTGAATGCATTATTTGTCAAAGCAAAAAAACTGCTGGGGAATATACCAGTTTCAACTAGGTTTTGTTGAAGGAAAAAGAAACCCAAGCCAGAGGGTTTTCAGAAAACACATTTTCAAAGTACTGAAAAGTACCATTTTCTAGTTCAAATGACTTTTCACTTCATGCATTTTAAGAACAAAAAACCTGGAATACTTTTTTCTGAAGTCCAGAGGGAACTCAGAAAGTAAAGCCTTAATTCCCAACATCTATACAAATAAGGAGTTTACTCCCCAAGCACTGATGAAATATTCAACTGTTTTAGAGAGAGACATTCCTACTGTTCACACTTGCTCATTTCTTCATAAGACATACAAGTAGAAATTCTATTCTCTGTTTAAATTGTTAACCAGAGTTTTTGCCTCCCTCCATCCCCCAAAAGCAACAGAAGAAGCACATGAATCAGAATCAAGCCAAGAGCTGTGAAAAGGCTCTAGTAATTTCATACCAAACTACATGAACTCTTCAGAATTTTACTGGGAAGATAAACAGGACTTAATTCTGGTTTGTGTTAATGAAGACAAACATGTCACTGGCAAGCACTGAAGAAATGTTACGCTCCTTGAATAAGAACCTTGAGAGGGAGAAGAAGAGGACTTTCATAGCCATACTGTGTTCATAGCTATACCTTGTTATAAATGCTTACAAGGTTTGTTATTAATTGTTCAGTTTCTTTACTGAAGAAAGCTCAATCCAAAATTCACTGAAGTCAATGAAAAGGCTTTCTTTCACTTCACTTTATGCCTAACTTCACCTCTATCTCCCTTGTGCAGGCTAGGTCAAAAGGCGTTTATAAAAGCAAACAGAACAACTGTTTTAGCTAATATAACAAGATGCATTTAGCCCAAAGTGCAAGAACCAATTTAGAACCATAGCTATGACAAAGACAGTTTGAACTGCTATTTTTTCTCCAAACTGTAACAGTACCTGGTAAACAGCAGCCATGGCATAGTCTGAAATGAACATGACATGAAAAATACACCTTTTCAAAACACTGATGCTATCACAGAGGAGAAAAAAGAACCTTTTCTTTTTGCTTTTCCTCACAGTACAAGCAATATGTCATTCCTCATAGCACTGTCCTGGTGAGGAACCTTGTCCTGCCAGAAGCCAGAGACAAAACATGCAGACCTTCCAGAGGTGAGAAGCCTCATACTTTTACACCAGGAGTTTGAGAGTGTGTAAGGAATAAACAGTAATTCTAAACAGTACTTCCATGCCAAACAATAGCCATTGCTAAGCACATTCTCTACCATCTGATAAGGTTCTCATTTTTTAAGAAATAGCTTTAAAAGGCCACATTTTCACAAAGAATAGCCTTTTTTTACAGAAGAAAAAAAAATGAATAGAGAGTGCTGATATATAATCTGTAGTTTACATGTTAATCTTTCAGATTGTTGATGGAGTCAATCTATTCTTTCTGCCATTCCAGTTTATTTCTGGGTGGTCTTCTTCCATTCAAGAAATAAGTATTTGGTAAAATACATAAGCAATAATTTTAACCAGGTTAGGGACTTGTTTGCTATTCAGGCAGAAGGCTTGTATTTCAAGCACATCGCCGACAGGGAGTGTCAGAACATTCAGTCATCCACGGGACACCAATGCACATTTGGTCTGTTTAGTCATTCTGCTGTCAGCCCAAAAAACACCCAAGGATTAGGCTAGGGGTCCATTAAGACCTGCCCCTGGCATGTCCTTTATGAAGAGGAAATAGATCTCAATGACTTTAGCATTATAACCCTGGTTAAACAGAGCAGAATTCCTCTTGTCATTTGTTAATTTTCATTTAAAAATACATTTTCAATAAAGGCTAGATGCCTCCAATCTGGTGCAATGGCTGGAAGGACACTGCTACACCCTCTCTTTGTAGAAAGAGGAGGAAGGGAAACAGCTGGCCACTCTTCACCATAGCTGGATTCAGCCAAAAATAAAAGCTCCACCATATGCCTGCCTGCCATAACAAACATAGCTGCAAGTCCCATGCCCTGATTCAACTAAGCACAACGTTTCAAATGTATGCTGGAGAGCAGATCCTGATTTTTTTCTGGAGAAAAAGGCATTTTTAGTATCGGGAGTCACACTGTCACTGATGGCATTTGAATAGGATTACATACTCCTGCCACAGTCATGGCATCTGTATGCACAGGGCTCAAGGGAACCCAGAAGACAAACTTCCCTCCCTCGGTTTAGGGATGCAGAGCTAATTCTCCTTGATTTTATTCCTGCAAACAAATGCTGAAAGAATGCACAAAACCAATCAAAATCCCTTGGCCACCTCATTTTTCCTGAGGGTTTTTTTTTTCCCTACTTGTATTCTCAGGCCAAGCAGGGACATTCCTACCTCACAAAGCAGGCAAGCAAGCATCCTTTGGGTGTATTCCAAGAGACACCTTCCATATCTCTTAAGACCTACTTCTAGCTGGTGCTGTGCAGATACCTTTCCTTCCATATAATTATACAGCCTTGCATGATTATATTGGACTGCAAATTGGTTGTTGCAGCCCAAGGTCAACATACACAATGAAATTCTGGCCTTGCCCACCATCAGCTTGAGTTCTTGCTCTTAAGAAAGATATACGAATTTCAGTGTTTGCAGTCAAATCAAATTTGACTGAACTGGCAGTCTAATGGAGGCTCAGCAATTCTGGGATACAGGTGACTACCTGCATGGGTAATTCAGAGGTTGTCCAGATGCCAAGTAAACCTTTCCCCAAGGCACAGAGGGAGGGGGAAAGGAGCAAAACCCTTGAAAAACATCTGTTTGTTTCTATCTCCTCTTGTCAGTCAGGCCTCCTGCCAAAAGCTCATTAAAGGTAATTAAAGGGAGGGAAAAGTATATGATTGCATTTATTACGCAGATAAAGAAATTTGGGGGATATACATTTTAAAAAAAGAAAAAAACTAAAAAAGGAGAGAAAGAAAAAGGTATAGATACCTCTGCTTCTTGTAGGGTCCCATGGTTCAAGCATACCATGTCTGGACATGTGATAGGAGAACCACAACCTTCTTGAATTGCCAGCTCCATGTACTGTTTTAGACACTAGAAACAAGTGAAGGAAAAAAAACCAGTTATAGGCCACATGTTGCTAACAACCAGATGTCAAGATGCTGTGCAGTTCCCACCTTCACCACCTTAATTGGCTGTCCTGAAGCTCCAGCACACAGCAAACATCAATTATTATAAGCGTGAATGCTACAACTCATTACATTGGAAAGAATGCAACATAGAACAATTAATTATGCATGACTTCATCTGCCAAGCACTGCGTTTACCTAAGTCAGCAAGTCAGACCTTTCAGCCCTAACAACCCCTGTGCTCTGCTGAACTGGGACTGGAGGATTTGGCAGGGGGGAGCATCTTTTATCCTAATTAAACAGGCTTCATTCCTTTGTCTTTCCTCCTGTGTTCTTAATTCAGACTCTCAGCCAGCAGTCTCCATTGTAGGAGAACTCATTTACAAGCCAGTACTGTTCTCAGCTGCACAAAAGAGCAAAGGGGTCTATAACCTGGTTGGGAGGTTATAATCTGCTCTAGAAGGTGTGCAGCTACCAGCTCTTCCTCCTCCTCAACCCCCCCCATAGATCAAATAATTTCTGTGGTTTATCATGATTTTTCATCAGCCTTTACTCTACCCAAAGTCTATTTTCAGCATGGAGGCCACCCTTGGAATGTTTCCAAATTGTTTCATTACACAAAAACAGCAGGCTTCCCCTCCAAGTTAAAAAAGCCCTCCACTCTCTCCACACTTTATTTGGCATGCCAGTTTCAAATATATTCCATTTATCTTTATAACACATATTATAGAGTCTTCAATAAAATCATGGCACAAAACTCATGCAATGGACCAAAGAACAGTGCTTGAATTGTTCCTCCAAATTGCACAGGTAAGTAAGGTCACTTCTGAATAAAACAAAACAACTAAGTCTCCTCAAAATAATGGCAAAGCACACAATAAACTGCAAATCACCATTAACAAAATAACAAAGCATGGACTTCTGACAGATTTTTGTATCAGCTTGCATAGTTTACTGTAAATGAAAATAAACATATTTTACAAAAAGTAGGACTAATGTAGGTTTTATTCCCTACAGTTTATATTTCATGCCCACATGACAAACCTTTCCTCCTCCTCCTCAGTACTGCTGACTTGTTCCCTTATTTCCCCATCAGTTTTCAAGAAACATGTCAAATTGAAATATGCCTTTGAGACCTCTGTCTTTCTGCCAATTTCTGGAAGAGGCACTGAGTTCAAAAGCTAATAGGTGGGTGATGGGGCAATCACAGCCCTTCAAAGAACAGCATCCTTAAACTCTTCAAAAACCATTGTTTTATTATTTATAGGCATTTAACATTCAAGTCTGTGTTAGTCTGGACTATTCTGAGACGGCCTTGCATATTGTGGTCTGACTAAAGAAATTTCATCATCTGTATTTTTTATTGGAAAACTGATTCCTTCTTAACCATCAGGATAATTAGGACTTTTACAAATGGAAATGAGGTTTCCTTATTATTCTGTCTCTCTACTGAAACATCCACATCCACATTTTGGTTAATTCTGATGAGCTATACAGAGTTATTAGCTCAAGCAAGTAGAATCAGCTTAACTTACTGGCATTTTAAATTAACTTAGTTTTGATTTGTAAATATTTGACGTGTATTATCTTAGAAGAATGCTGGGATATAACCTAACTGGTAAGCTTTAAATATGTAGCTCATTAAGCACTAATGTATTCAGATCCAGCATGCACCCCTATAAGAAAGCAGCAGAGCAGGTTGCAAGGAACTGATGGTGCAAACAGAATGTGGGAGGTGAGGGAGACACTCACAGGTGAAGTGAGTCAGTAACTGAAGGCAGTATTAGCTCCCGAGGAAGTATCAGCCCAGATTTAACCAGGACCTATTCCTTTATCATTCAAACAGCAGTCTCAGTGCCCTGTCCCATCTTCTCGCCCACTTCTAAATGCATCGAGGCACAGTGCTATAAGAAGTCAGTTTACCCACTGGATCAAATCACGCCCCAGCACAGCAGCTCCCTTACTGAGCAGTGAGCAGTAAACAAGCAGGTATGGAAACACAGCGGTGCCTGGGCGCAGAATCCTGGTGACACTGGGGCTGCCAGGGCCCTGTCCACATCTGCCACCACAGTCTGGGCCGTGGCAGCCGGTGACACAGGGAAAGCTCAAAAAAAGCATGCCCAGAGCAGCTCCCAGTGCCATTACTGAAGCAGACGGAGGCTGGGGGTGACCTTGTCCTGCAGCTCCACGTTCACCAAGCACCGAGCACTTCCCGCATGCTTCAGCACGGAGCACAGGGGCAGCAAGTGCTCACTCCCCACACAGACTTCCTCCCTGGTTTGTACCTGCACCCACCCTCCTCCATGAATGATGGAAACAGAAAATTCTGCCCTCAGAGTCCCTTCCCCCAGGACTGCACATGCTGCAGTGTGTTGAGTGTACTTCTTAGATCTGTGGGCAAAGCCTCCTTACACCTCACTCCATCTCCTCAGGGGACACCCGATTACTTTCCGGATCAGGTCTCAGGGCAGCATTTGGTGAAGGGCAAATATTTCCCTCCCATCAAAGCATTTAGGCTGCCTTAATTCCTCAGCAAGCATGAGAGCAACCTTTTACTTTTGCTAAGATCCTGGGTTCTGTCTCCACTGTGCTGCGGCCTGATATTTAGTAATTTGTTTTGACAGCATGGTACAGTGGATTTGTATTCTGGGGGCAGCTCAGGTCAGCTGGTTACAGAGGGAGGACAAAGCCTGAGAAGTTACTGCAGGCCCAGGAGCAGCCCAGAGGCTTGTTCTTAATTTAGACTCTCAGGACAGAAGCTCGGAGCACTGACAATTACGCTTCTGAGCAAGGATGGGCATGAAGCTCTTAAGGAGCTTCGATCCACAGTATGGATTTTGCAATCAGTTTCAATATGCAGTATCTAAGTCATTAGGGGTCCCAAGCCAGGAGAGCAGAGGTTTCTGAGGACTGCTAATGGATCTGGATTCTTATTCTCTTCTAACCCACTGCTTGGTTCTGGGTGAAGACAGGTGGGCAACCAAAGCCTGCTGCGATACTTTAAGAGGTTGCTGTGGTTTCAGCTTGGAGAGATTTTATAATTGGGCTGTGCAGTGTCACAGATATTCAAGTATTTCCCAGAAAACCTCCCTATTAAATCACTTATATAGGTATGAAATCTTTTGTCTTGACTTTCTGTGCTTGGAGAAGGTGCTTTGCGTGCAATACAAGAAAGACGTAAAGGTGCTGGGAAACTTGAAGGAAGCATTCAATAGTTACCACTGAAGGATTAAGCTTTTCACTAAAGTATGTCCATGAATGAAGACATGAATTTCTTTCTCCCTCTTAGCGCCAAAGAAGAAACACTGGAAAATCACTAGAATTTTAAAATATGCCTTCACTCTAGCAGCAAAACTGTTTTTAAAGGGGTTTTACTATTATTTACAGCTCAGCTACTAACTTAGCTGCTTACTTGAGAAGCAGCAACTAAAAGTATCTGAAAAGATTCAAGCCAAAAGCGTGATGAAAAGATGTTTCAATGTCTTTATAATCAATCACAACCGACCTTTTCAGCAGTGTGTCCTCCCACACTTTAGAGAATGCATTATTACAGACATAAAATGGCAAGATTTTTTTCTGCATTTTGTCTACAAAAATCAGTAGTATCTCAGGAAAACTGCACACACTACATATGCTACTTAATTGCTCTTCAAAGTGAAGGAAAAAATCAAGATGCTCTGCCTTCTGTGATACAAAGTGTTGCCTGAAAGGGTCTTGATCTTGACATCCAGGAAAACCGGACCTCTCAACACCCTGGGCTACACTCTCACCAATACCCTGCAGTGCGGTGTCTTCCAAGCATGAAGAGCAGTCAGTGGCTGGAGTGGCCTCACCATAGGATCTGTGGCTTACAGTAACATTAATGCCATCCTCTTACTTTCCACTGCCAGTGCCAGCAAAGATTCCATGAATGCGTCACGTAGCCGAGGCAGAATGGTTGAGACAACAAACTAAAAATCTACAGAGGTCTTGCTGAACAGGTTTGAATCCTGCTGACTACAGACCACACACTGGAGGTTTGATTCCATGGTGTTCACTCCTCAAATAAAAGGCAGACACTAACACGAGTAGTTTTAATTCCCATACCTGCAAGTGTGCTCTATGCAGTTACATTCAGTTTACTCAGATTTTCCCCACTGAGCAACTATATCCTGTACATAGCCGTGTTTTGGGAAACATAATAAAATCCTGAGGCATTCAAGCAAGAGGGATCAAGTCAAATGTGGTAATGTAATTCCACTAGTAAAACTCAGTACACCTAACAGAATGTTTTGGTGCTGATCTAGCTTTGCAAAGCACGTTTTGCACCTGCTGGACAACTGTCAACTTCACAAAAGAGGACTACAATTATTTTTTTCTCTGCCTGAGATTCATAATGTATAATGACACTTCTTTCCAATAATTTGCTGTCTAAGCATTTTGGGGCAAGATTTTTTCCTCTTATGCTGGCTTTGTCTTTCAGGCCATCACCTTCCTCTATTTAATAATACAAGATCAATATCCAGTTACCTATTTTGCAAAATGCTACTCATGAGTATCTAGTAAGTTAAGGCCTATAAAGTACCTTGATCAAATTATCATGGTCAGCTTCAAGCCCCAGAAAGAAAATCTACCCAGGCTATTCATGGATTCTTCATTTCAATGCTTCTGCATGCTGCTCTAACTTCAACTTTTTTTTTCCCCAAAGTTTACTGTACAGAGGGGATTTTTAATATACTGACCAAAAGAAAGACGTCTGTTTGGCATCTATTTACTGTGCAAAGGAATCGTAACAGTTCTGCATTTTAACATAAGAATGAGTTCAAAGTATAACTTCACTGTCACGTTGCTAGGTAATGATGTGACAAAGGCACTATATTCCTTTCACGGTGAAATCTTAAATTCCTATTCAAATCCACTTCCAGATAATTTATGTATCAAAGACAAAAGATGGATCTCAATCATTCCTACATAGTGCTTTTCAAGTGCATGTTGCATTACCTTGCTCCTCTCCCACCTGCTTGCAGCTCTTCAGCTCCCAAAATTCAGCCTCATTAGTTTGGATGCAAAAGCATAAAGGGAAACCCCATATGTAATACGACAAAACCGAACCAGTACCTTTATTAAGAAACATGGAGAGATGGCTAGGAAGAAGAAAGAAATGGGAAACACCGGCTTATTTTCCTGTCAAATGCCACAGATATTGCTGCCAGCCTCTGTGTAGCATTTGGTACAGGATAAGTAAGGGTATTTGCCTTTAACTCAAATTATGGAAAGGTAAAGAACAGATCTACAGTATTATCCAGACAGTACTAAGGCATGATCTACATTAAATGTGAAAATGCACAAAATTATTGAGGGCATCTTGGCAAAACAAGGTCTTTCCTCCTAATAAATAACTTGAAGAAAACTTCCATTTCAAAAAAATAGGAAAAACTCAGGCCTCCCTCTTAAAATCCACAGGAATTCTTTAAAATGTTAAATCTCTCTTCCAGATTTGTCCTCAAAACTGTGTTTGTTTGGGGTTTGGGTTTTGTTCAGCCTTAGCTTTTTTACAAACTCCAGATTTGAGCGCAGGGCTTGGAAATACTGTATATGGAGAGAGTACTTAACTTTTCAGTTGACATTCCAGAGTGTCTCAAGATTCAGAACAGATAGGCATTTAGTTTTTATTTTAGTTCTGGGACATGGTTATGTACTTTTTATTCAGTAAGACATAACGTTCATTTATTTCTTATATGTAGAAATGCTACCTGTTCTTCAGTGCATACACAATGTAGTACTACTAATTTTGGTGAGACAGTTCATGTCAGAACTCTAAATTTAACCACCTGATCTAGCCAGCATCTAATCAACGGCGTACTAAAATAAATATACCTCCCCTAGACAGTACTCATAGTGCTTATGGTAGATCTATATAATGTTTAATAATACGTTCATCATTGCCCATACAGAAGTGGAGATGTCATAGCAACCTCTAAAACGGATCAGTCACTTTCAATGTGCGGTACTCAAACTCTTGCAACCTCTGAAGTATCTCTCAGCAGGTCTTAAAACTAGATGAAACAAGTGTATTTGCAATTAGCTTGGGGGCATTTGCACTTCATTTAGAAGAAAAAAAAAAAACGGTGAGGCTTTTCCAATTAAAGAAAGTTTTTAGAAACTACATGACAAAAATAGCCATTTCTTAATTTCTTGCAGATAAACTTATGATAGGCATGGTTTAAAGTGAGAAACAGAATTCCAACAAAATATGCATATTGCCCAATCTCTGTTTTAACTGCTAAGGACCAGATACAGTGATGAATGAAGTTGTTTTCAAATGGATAGAAGATCAGGCCACATAAGAGCCTAATCAAGAAAGATGTTTGAAAGAAAGTAAAAAACTGCCACTGTAGCTTCAAAGAACATACAATCAGCTCATGGCTTAGTGTAAGGGAAGGAACAACATCACTAACAAGAATTTCATTTTGTCTTGACCAAATGAAAACACCAAACAAACATGAAAAATGGAGCAGAATATAATGGTCTCCCCTTGCTCCACAAGCCTATTGTTTATGGGATCTTTCAAATGTACCTGCGAAATATACTGTCATCGGCTTTGTCTCAAAATGTCTACCAGTGGTGCTAAATCCTGCTCAGAAACACTGTCTGAAACCAATTTACGCATGGCCCAACACATCCTGGCAGCCTTTCATAAAAATCAGGAGAGGTTCCTGGTGATTGTTGCCATAAAGTGGTACCACCAAAAAGAATGGACCAGAGAAACTCACCCTTCACAAAATGGAACCAGCTGCGAATATAAAATCTGTATCCCGCCAAACCTGGCCTTACCAACAGCTACAAAACAGACATGACCATGAGGCTCGTGTCACCGTCTGGCTCAGTTATTGTAGCACTTGGAGGCACTCACAACTTACTTCACACCAATTCCTTCATTGATTACACGGAGATAACATCAACTTCATTGATGCAATGCTGTCATTAAAACATTAGTTCCCTCTTCTTCCCCCTTCTTCCCTTGGCCACCATCCAGAGGCTGCCACCTTTACTGATTTCAGAAATATGCAATCCCTCTTCCTGAATAGTAGTATCCATCAAAAGGCAATGGGTACACCTGTGCTCTTTTGGTACCCCAACTCTGCCTTTGGTGTTACTCTGCACAGAAATACATGCAAGAAGTTCTTAAACCATCTAAATTACTATAGAAGTGCTCTGTCTTCAGTGCCAGTATTAACAGGTGTAGGAATTTTTTTCTTTAAAACTTGCAAACAAAATTATTCTGAAACATTTCAAATGCTGAGCTGGGAAAAAAAGAATCCCAAATGTCAACACTTCCACATGGAAAACAACCTGAGGTGAGCTTTATATAAAGTAAGTGGGGCACTGCAGCACAAGGTATATTTAGGAAGAGGAGAAGGTAGTGAGTGTTCTGGTGCAGCCACAAGAAGGTGTCTCCTAGGATGGGGAGAAAAGGAGGAAAAAGAGGAGAACAAACCCCTTCTTAAAAATTAGCACAAAAAACCAGAAGCAATACTAAAATACATTGTTGGCTAGATGACAGCAAATCCAAGTATTCCATAACTTCTAAGTTCTACTGAGTATTATTTCAGTGGATTATTCATATACATTTGCTTCACTTAGCAGGCACCCTGTTCTTTTTGCCATCTACCTCCTCTTTGTCTTTGATCTACCTGGTCTCCTCTACTCTCAGACTTCTGCTCATGCTTTTTGCTGGTGATCCTTCACACTAGTTTTTCCAGTTTTCCAGTGCTCCCCTCCACAAATAATCAGAAACTTCACAGCACTAAGGGCAAAATGTCACTCTTTGCTGAAGAGTGACATTTCAGCAAATGTCACTCTACCCAAAGGAGGCAGGACAACGCACAGCTGTTGTTAAAAAGATTAAGGAAAGCAGAAGAGCCTTAGAGTGTCCTGGTGACACTCCAACAGAGAAACTCCTATTTCTGTAAGGGTTTCTTCTCCTCTAGCAAAAGTAGCTGGCAGTGGCTTCCTTCCAAGGCTGAAGCCTGCCAGGACCTTGACTCACCAGGTAGGTGGCTGCCTATGGCACCAGGCTGTCCACAGCAGCAAAAGAGCCTTTTTAGCCCATGTCTAGCCCTAGCCTTGCTTCCACTCACAGCTACAACAGAAAATCTCGTTCTCTAATCACCTCTGGAATACCTCCTACTTGTAGAAGCACAGGACAGCACAGAAGCTACCTGGGCTTGCACACTGACTTTTAAGGCTGCATGAAGTTTAATCTCATTTAGATTTGCACACTGCATTGTGTGCACCAAAATAACAAACAGGTAGATAATCCTGGTATTTGTTCTGCACATTTTGTAACCCAGTTGCCTCACACACTTCTCAGAAGTACAAGACTCAACAAAGAATTTGCTTGGGGAAAAAAAAAAACCAAACTGGTGAATCATGCTAGTTCTGCATAAACCTGTGGCAACAACACAGAAAACATACTTGAAACCATCTTCTGTTTTCAGTTTGTTACACACTGTCTTCAGCATCTCGAACCCCATGCCAGTAAATAACACACAAGATAGAGGTGCATAAGCTCCTGCTTGACATAAATAGCAGCAATCCCATTTCTTGCTCACCTGGCTCTTAGCGGGCCTATCAAATGCTTAGGAGGAAGGGAAAAAAGAGGAAAGACAAAAAAAATCAAAAAGAACTGGTGTGCAGGGAATAAGCCAACAGCAGCTTTTTTTACTGACCCCTAAGACCATGTTTCTGCCACAGCAGTGCACTGGTTCCTTTCTGTCACCACTGCCACCAGGGCAATCTTACCACACCTAGATAAAACCTCACTTCCAGGCCAGCTTACAGGCTACAGACTCACATCGAGTCTTTCATAGGGCCCTTGGTATTTCCAGTGTTACTGCGAGTCCTGCAATCCTCACAAGTGCCTCCAAAGGGTAAATTATGCTGTGCCAGATACCGGAGCATTTCTAGGCAAGAGGATGCAAGATGCATGTGATCACACCACTCCTTGTCTCTCCCTGATGCTTTCCCAGATTCAGCCATGTTTTGAAAAATGCAGGGGTCTCCTAGATGCACACTTTCCAGACAGTCTAAGGAGCACCAAAGCCTGGGCAACACCCAATGTGCAGTGCAAAGGCAAAGTGGGGAGGGTGGCCCATCCACTCCTGGCACCACCCCACCAGAGCACTCCTGAGTCTGACCTGCGTGAGCAACTGCTAGAGCGCTCTGAGGGAGGAAAGGAGGAAGGAAAAGAGCAAACATTTACAAAATTTTATTAGAAATAAGTACAGTATTCAAAGTATTATTCTGTAAGTGGATCAACTGGGATGTAATTAGTTTTAGTTTGCTTTAGACCCAGATGCACTGTAGGGCACTAAAATACTGTATTTTTTTAACACTATGATGGTGTGGACAGACACAGTGTATAATTATTTCACATACATATGTGAGCACCATGACCAGCACAGGGGCAAAAACCTGAGTAGCTGTACATCCAAGGAAGAAAAAATTGCAACAAACGGTTGCAAGGGACGGTCATGCAAGTCCTAAGGGACTGCTGGTAAAAGAAGGACATCCCCCCAAATATACAAGGATGAGTAGGAAGACAAGGAACAAGATAAGCAGTATGAGGAACAGATGAGACCCCCTCCCCTTTTGGGAAAGGGACAAGTACCATAAAATCATGCAGCTCGGGCAGGACATATATTGCTGAGCATTGCTGTGTAAGAGTGTGCATCTCAGCATGGAACTCTGCAAAGGTTTTATAGATACAGGAAATTAACTGAATAATGGAAAGTGCAGTCCTCTAAAACTTCCACAGATAAAATATCTCACACTCCTGCCCAACCCTTTGCAGAGATCAGTCTTTCATTCAAAATTAACACAGATTCAAGCAAAATGCAACTAAGTCATTAGGTACACTACAGCCATTTCCAAATTCTTGGGATGAGTAAATGTGTGCTTTATCTCACACAGCAGTGGAGTCTTATGCCAAGTGCAACAAATGTTGAGAAACACAAGGCTGATGCCTCTTCAGACCTGACTGGGCTACCAAGTAAGATGGCAAGTGTGTTCTGCAAGCCATCTGTTTTTTCTGCTCAGAACAGAGAGAGTAAAAATGTTTACAGTTATTTGAAATACTCCTGCCCTACTAGCAGCAACCAAAATGCACACATACACATTCTAAAGCACAGTTTACTCACTTTGGCTAGAACACAGCTTTTATGAGGTATATTGTTTATTGCAAGAGTTTCTCAGCTGAAAAAATAGCTGTACACAATTCTAAGTAGTTTGAATACCTTGGTTTTACAGGCTACAAATGGAAAGGAAATATAACCTCACCCCCACAGATATCTAAATAGTAACAATTTCCAATTATTTCAACAGCCACAAATGCTGTAGTAAAAAACAATCATAGTTGCAGAATCATCTTTACAGTTAAAAAGAAAGAAAAAAAATACCTCAAGTGTAATAGAACCAAAAAATTAATAAAAGTAATGCTTTCAGCTTATTGGAGCAGAATCTATTATGTCCATGTCAAGCCCTTTTCTATTCCAAATTTAATACTACTCCTGGATGTATAAAACTACCCTTGGTGACAGAAGAATAAATTATACAAGCTGAGAGCACTGCTTGCTGAAAAGCAAAAAAACTGATAGGGACTCAGTCCTGTAGCTCACTGTGGACATTCTTACCCCAACATCTTTCTTAAGTGTAGTGTGAAGGCATCTAGATGTCCTGGCATGGGTGAGAGGAAATTCAGGGTATGGCACACCAGGACAGCTGCTGCAGGCTGTGCCCCAAGCAATCCCCCATGCAAGCCCCGGCACTCCATGTCAAGCTGCTCCTGACACTGCTTTTTGGAGGCTGCCCAAAAGTGCAACTCATATGGCCTCCCAGAAACTGCTCAGGCTTCAAGACAGAAAGCCATGTAGCCAGGTTAAAAGTTTCCAGAGCTCTCTTTGTTATAGGGTGCAAGGTCTACAGGTCTGGGCAGGCATCAGCCCAGACATATCCATCGGGAGGACGCTCGGACGCAGACAACAGCAGTCAGACAAAAGCTGGACTTGGAGCATAAGCACAATTGAGACACATTGCGCCCACTGAAATAAACAGAGTGTGTCTAAAGGCTTCTCCCAGCTGCATTCAGGCTCACTCATGGCTAGCTCTTGGTTTAGACAAAGTCAGCAAAGTTTGCACAGATGCCAAATAACTGTGGCTGCACCCTCCATGTTGCTGTCAAGGCACTGGAGCACCAAGCTCACAGCAGATGCTCTTCGTGGTGCTGGCCAGATAAGGGGTGTATGGATATGTATGTATGGGCAGCTGTGGCACCAACAGGGGACATGTGGGGACAGAAACAACCCCAGCCACCACTGACCCCTCCCTTTGGTCAGTGTCCTGAAGGAGAGTCCAGCTCTCCCTGGCACAGTCCGCAGCAGCCTACCCTTCCCTAAGGGTTACTCTGCCCTGCTAACACTGAGGTTAATGTACCAGTAATGATACTAAATCAGAGACACCGAGTTCTTGGATAGGAGTGGGACCACTGTAAAGGTATCAACTTCTTCAATTTTCTCTTTTTTTAAATTTCAAGCAGTATCTTCACACCTACCTTTTAGGTATGTTCACTTAAAATTTTTGTTACAAACTAAAATACAAACATGTTTTGTGCAAGTCAATATGGAAAACAATGAACTTCACAAAGTTCAGGTTGAAATGCATATTAATCAATCCTACCCCAGTTTCTTGAAACACACAGCTAGATTCTCATCCTAGTTAAGCTATCACGAACTCAGCATAAGTGAAGACGTTCTCACCCTAGCTGGCATCACAAATATCAAATTTCTTCCATGAATTCAAACAGTCAAGGGTAAAACTTAAACATACTTACTTGATGCTTACCCACAATTTGTTTTTTAAAAATAAAACCAAGTACATTTATTTTGGAGTTTAAAAAAAAACAACAAAAAACAACAAAAAACATCACACCAACATCCTCCAGTGACTTCTGACCTGTTTCCAAAATCCATTTAGTCAGGTACATCAAAGTCACTATCACCAGAGAAACTAGGTCCATTTTTCCCATGCTGACAAAGAGAACAGAAGAGTACCACTATCTGTAGGGCTTTTATCAGCTCATTCAACCTTTGTCATTGCTGCCAGCTTCATTTGACCTGAATTTGCAGGCCAGAAAGTCTTTACTGACAACTAAAGGCAATGCATGACCTGGGCAACATCTCTGCAGCACAGAGGCAACGGTTCAATAGGCCAAGGTTCATTTTTGTTTAGGTTTTCTCACTGCCCTTAAAAGTTACATAAAAGACTTCAAAGGTCTCTGAGAACTCAGAAATGGACAGCAAGGAAACAAAAGCTCACAGCTATCCTACAGTGTTTCAAGATTTTGCTTCAGAAAAAAGTAAATACTGAGATTGCATGCAGGTTTTGTATGTTCTCCAACAGGCTTAAACTGCATCTTTTTCCCATTTATTACTGGGTTTTACTATTACTTGCTATGGGAACATAGGTTAGAGTTAAAAATTTTCAAAAGCAAAATTACAAGAGAAATCTTTTAAATAAGGCAAGACAGGCTAACACCAAATGCTCTTTAGAAAAGCATCCTGTGTGACCAAGGGTAACACACGCTTCTTGTACAAGACAAGCAATCCCATCTCTCAGTTCTGTCCATCTCCCATTACCCCCTTCTGTAATGTAAAGGCACTGACAGATCTTACCGCTGTACAAAAGATGCAGCTGCATTCCTGAAGAGTGGTCATCCTATCCAGGGAATATTCACAGAGACATAGCTTGCAAGTGAGGAGAGGCTCCAGAGCTAACTCTCCAGCTTCTGACTCGTCAGCTGTCATGGTGTCAGGACAAGCCTTCCCAGGAAAGCCCGTTCAGTCATTAATGGTGCACTCAGCCTGAAAAGAGAAATTGGCAGCTGAAACATCGCACAAGCCACGCAGTCACTTCCACCGCCCTGAGAATTTACAATTCAGATCCATAGAAGTACCTGCACCTGGATGTTTCAAACTATTCAAAATTTACAAAGAGAGCACAACTCCTCAAAAGACCTGAACTGGCTGGGTTCTCTGAGAACATCCACCTTACTGGCACGAAGCACCTAGTCAGGCTGCTTAACATCAAAATAAAGAAAAAATAAAACAAATAAAACAAAACTCCCACAGATGGGGCATCATTACCTATGTCACATGTAACAGTATAGCAGTCAGAGCCCTCACCAAAGTCCTAGGAGTAGGGACCTGATTTGGGACAATAAATGGTTAATTAAAAAATAAACATATATATATATATATGTATATGTAAGACTATGCCTTTTCAAACAAGTTTCAGACTCATACTCCTCCCAACCAAATGGGATCCTTCAGTCTTCATTGCACCCACACAGTTCCAGTGAGTGCCTCCACTTCCACTTTCTATTCCAGTTGGTGGCCTGGGAACTCCCCTAGGCAGCGCAAGACGAAATTTCCACTTTCTAGGCAAGCACTTCAAACATTTAGTGCGTAATGTAGGTGGTGGGCACCATGAACTCCACCTTCTCCATGAGTTGTCACTGAGACAGCAAGCTGGCACTCTACTGCAGGAGGGGTGGTGAAGGCATCTAAACCCAGGAAAGGGCTTCAGATTGCATGTGCTACTTCTCACAGGGCTGGACATTAAAACCAAATGAGTAAGAGCATTTCACATGCATTTGCATTGCCTCAACAATGCCAGAAAGTAACTTCTGTGCATCCCACTCCCTGGCATCCTGCATTTCTATTTATTGCATAGGCCTCTTAGGCACCTAACTCACGATTGTGAACCAAGAACTAAGTGCACTAGCACTTCAACAGGGAGATGCTCAGCAGAGCCATGTTTTCACGGCATGCCACAGCAGTGCTTGGGGACGAAATTCCTATCCTTTGATAAGCAGCAAATAGAAATATCATGCTTGCATGTAATGCTTTCTGGCCTAAGCATTTGAAGACACTGCACCATAATCATAAAAAAAAAAAAAATCTCAAGACCCTCATTCTTACACATTAACACTGAAAAAGGAATGAAAGGGAACATCCTTATGCTTAAACTGGAACAATGGAAAGCCTATTTGCAGATTTTACTCACCTCAGCACAGACAGTGGGGTTTGCTGCAGTATTTAAGGCACAGAAAAATCTATCCCCACCTCTAAGAGTCTTGGCCCAACTTCCACAGACCTCCTTCTGAATATACGTAGAGGATGGGAAGACAACCTTCACACATATTTTACAAGCAGAGGCCTGGTGGCCAGCTGTGCACAGCTGCTTGCAGCAGCACCAAGCATGCAGCTCTACCAAATCTGAAGAGCTGCATCACAAATGATGCAAATGAAGGCTGCAGGAACATGAAACCAATCAAGATCTACCCATGTGCCTGTCAGATCTGACATCTCATGAGGCAAACCGGAGACTCAAGCCTTTTGGGCTGCTTCTGCTGGCCTCCCCTGCAGTCCTGAGCACCCTCTGGGCAGGGCTGTCAGGTCACATTTGGCAGCACGTCCCTGCTGCCATTCCGTGGCTCCTGGAGTGGCCAAGGCAGCTGCAGACAGTCAATGGATATGTGACGCACTGACTTGTAGTACCTGCTGAATTTCTCCCTTGGAGGAGAATGATGGGGCTCATGGAGTTTGTGGAACCTTTCCCTGCAGCTCCCACCTGACAACCTGACACAGCTGAGTCCATCCCCAGGCTTGTACCCTAAGCCTCATGCCCACCCTGTGCTCCCACAATCAGCAGCAAGACACTTTCCCTTCAAAAGCCACAAAACCACAACAAATCTGGGTCAGAGCGCACTTACCCCTTTTTAATTTTTACACTTTGCAGTTTCCTAGTCTGTCAGAGAAGCCATCAGATTTGTACCTTGTAATGTCTTTCTCGTAAGCACACAGTTTTAAGAGACATGAGAGTCATGGCCAAGATTCGGACAACCAAATTCCTGACCACAAATCCAAAGCAAACTCTTTTTATGTCTTGTTAGCATCTGTTTTGAACTGATGATATTCCCACATTATTCTTGTTGCACTCCTGGGGCATGCTACCATGATGCCCCTCACAATTTGCTCCATACAGCTGCAGAGCTGGAGCTCCAGCATGGCCAGAAGCCTTAGAAGGAAACCTCCCTCTGAGTCAGGAACTGCAATAATCTTCTGTAATTACTGCAGCGGGGTAGGGGGGGAACACTGAGTCACTGGAAACACTATGGCAGATCAAGCACTACCTGTTATTTAAACCCACATGCTAGACATTATCTCAGTATTTAGGAGAATTGTAACACATTTACTCAGGTTCCTTTTCAATGGCAGCTGCATTTGTACATCTGTACAGGTGAGCTACTCACCCTCACTCTGCACTGATCTGAAATTTCTTCATTTACACGGCAAGAGGCAGCAACGTTAAAAGGAAAAATGCACAAAAGAACAGGTGGGAATATTTCAGGATGTGGGAATGGATATAAAATGAATACAGCTGTTTCAAAAGTCAGTGTTCTTCTTATAACTAAAAGGGTTATGACCTGGCATGCAGACAGCACTAAGGCAGCCACAGGAAGATTCAGGTGCATGATTGAGGTTTAGGGCTACGGGCTAATTTTAGATGGCCTAAATCCAGTACGCAGTGTGACAGCAATAGTGACAGTGAAGAGCAGGCTCCTGATACACCGCTCTGTACTAGTAGCAATCTGATGCCACAGTATGATGGCTGTAGGGGCTCCTTATGATATCCCATTGTCATTGATGATAACATTTGTCCCCGAAGACTATAGGTTAAATTCAGTTTTGCTCCCTGTCCCACCACACACTCGCCTGCCCCCCACACCAGGATGCCAGAGCACAGCTGAGGTTCTTTCTAAAACAGGCAGAGCACCCTATGGAAACCTCCAGCAGACAACACCAAGCAAGCCTGGCAGATCAGAGGATCTAGCCCCAGACAGCCCAGGCTGGCTCACCTCACCACAGCCTCATTAACTCCATCGAAATTCACCAAATGAAGCGAACAGGATCAGAGAACACGGAGACAGTTCTGCGTCCTGCCTGCTCAGCCCTTAAAGGAAACACTGTGGCTACCAGGAAGAGCACTCCTTCCATGCACCCTGAGAGGCCAGCTTGTCCACAAGCTGCTCTCCAGGTCAGGCTGGCACAGGCAAAGCCATCCTGTTAGCACTGAACACCTGCCTGTCAAAGGGAGAGCAGATGCATGGCCATTCCTTTTCCCAGAGCAACCCAACCCACCGGTCCCTGCATCTGCCCATCAGAACTGGGATTTCTGCTACTGCTGCCAAGGGGAAGAGCTCAGGATCATGGAGAACGGCAGCCCCATCCAACAGCAGCTGGGCTCTGAAATCAGGTCTGCAGGGGAGGTTTATTCTCATCATCATCATCAGATCAGATGGTGGAAACAATGGCGAGAGAAAGACACATCTTCCTCTAGTTCTCAGTCTCCACTCCTCCTGTTCTTCCCCAAAACTTCAAAATGCATTGTTCTCTCAAGCTCTCCAGCCTATCTCCTCAACTTTACCACCCCAACAGAACTGACTTTTCCAGATACTGCAGGGAAGCCACGAAGTTCCACCTCAGTTGCTCTGAATTTTTATGGCTTTCACTTTGCTATGCTTAGTCCCACAGACTGTCATTGGTTAATTACACATCCATCAGTCCTCTTTACAGAGGATTAAAATTCCTATTGTAATTACAAGTGAGTTGCCTGTAGGTTAGATGGAAAATAAAGCATCTTGGATGTATGTGTTCTGCAGGGGAACAGGGAGTCACTGAAGAATGAGTTAGGGACAAAGAGGAAAAGACCATTTCATATTTAGTTATGTGAAAAAAAAGTGATCAGAAATTAAAGTAAATTTAAAAGTTTCTGAAAAACAATGGACCCTCATATAAATAAAATACATTGTTAAGCATTAAAATCTTCCCTTTCATGCTCACAAACACAAATGACCTGTTTAGGAAAGCATCTCAAGCAAAGCAAAAAATGTGTCACTGAAACTGTAGTGCAGCACCTTAAATCCTGAAAAAACCTCCACTGAACAGCAGCACAGGCTCCACAAGATGTTGTGGAATACCGATAAACACATCTCAAGGGCATTCTAATCCAGAGAAATGTACTAGTCTGAATCCTGCACCAGTGTGAATCCATGGCAAGGAAGGGTCAAACTGGCCCCAGTGTGCATGAACACTCAGGAACTCTAAAGACCCACTTTTTTTGCCTACTTCTATCAGTCACGTACATGCACACACACGCAGATCATATTCCTTTCACACTGCACAGGATTTCCAGGAAATTGGACATCTTTCCTCATATTGTATGCTGTCCACCTCATAAGAAGACTCATACTTCCCTGGCTCTGACCCTAACGGTGCTGATGCCACAGGATAAGGCAGGACCAGAAAGTCTGAACAAAAGTGAGTGAGCTATGGAGGGTCAGCCCTATGGGCGTGTAGACTGCACAGTCACCAGGACCACAGTGTGCCAAGCGCTCAGACCAGTCAACATTTCCATTTCACTCATCTGCCTGCGGACACTTTTGCTTTTTCTCTGGGAGGTGACAAAGCTTTGTGCTTTCAAGTAGCACTGAAAAGTCTCAACACCATCCGTAAGCAAGAAAACATTAGAGTGTGCTCAAAGCAGAAATGGCTGAGAAGGATGAGTACAAGCAGAAACACTAACACAAAAGCATGGAGGTTTTGAGTGAAATACGAAAACTAGAAAAAAAGCATTGGAGGAAGGAATGCAGAACTCCTCTGCCTTTAGGGCCTCCTGACACCACAGTATCTGATGTCTAGCCTTGAAAATGACTTCCTAACAGCAAGTGCCCCCAGTGCCTGCTTCTAGACAGGTACTCATTGCAAATCCTGGCATTAATGTCCTGAAGTGGAAACTAACTCCCTGTGATGGGGGTGAGAGAGTAGGGTGGGTGTCTGGCAGACAGCCAGGGTCTCCACAGCTCCATAGAGGCAGCAAAAATCAACACAACCTAGGGCTGAAACTTTCTCTGTAAGCAGGAATTTTAAGGTAACATCCTTGTTGCTGTCACACAAAGTCTCACTTGAGTCTGCCCAGCTGCCTCAAACCATGACTACTACCAAAGAACAGAAGTTACTCTGTATATGCGATAAAGCAAACAAGCCAGGCAGTCTCCTGAGCTGCAATATCAGAAGGACATTGTCGGTGTGCCTGCAAACAACTCACTGTAGCTAAAAAAAATGAGTCTGAATGTGACTTTCACCACTTAGAAACATCACATGGAATCATTAAAGCCTCCTGCGCTGAATCAGGAGGAAAATGAATGGAATATGTTCAGCACCACAAGTTATCCTTTCATTTTTCACATGTTGCATCCAACTGCAAAAACAGAGCTCTTGGAGAAGCTCCTTCAAGTCTCGTGTTTACAAACAATTCTGCTGAAGTTGGTCAAGCTGTATGGTTTTACCTGCAATTAGAGTTAAACGGAAGCCAAGAAATACACAAAGATGAGACACATTGCTCTAGGAAGAATTAATGGAACAAAAAGGGTCCTTAATGTGTTTCCCCCTGTGGGCTGGCATGTTCATCATGTGAGTGAGACCTGAGAGGCTCCACTGCCCCACTACACCCTAGGCTTGCCATAAACCAGCATCCAGACATGTGGACTTGCATACAGATGGCGAGATAGTAAAGGGGCATAGGGATACATGTGGGTCTAGCACCTAGCACAACACTTCCCTCTTTTACAAAAAAACCCCCATTTTAGTATTAAAACTCAGAGCATGTGTGCTACCGTCCTATTTAGTGTACCAGGTATTTACTGAACTTTCTTGCAAAAAGATTTGCAAGTACTTCAAGTAATTCTTTCTCATGCCCTAGAGATTTTTCAAGTACTCCACCCATTAGGAAATTATTTCAGTGCCATATAAAACCCTGGTTTGACATTGTTCACTCAGGATTCTGTTGTTTTCTGTAACTAAGGTTCCCTCCTTAAAAAATAAAATAGAAAAAGAAAACTACCTGAAAAACATGTGTTGAAAACCAATGCTCAAAATCAGACCCTTGGGGGAAAAGAGCAATTACAGAAAGATTTTAAAAATACAACAGCATGGTACTAAGATAATGGGGTCAGATTACAAGACACAAATTGAGCTATGAAATTAGGACATGTGGGTTTCTGACAGTTGTCTTCACATTTCTATTAATTTCAGCAAAACACCATAATTCCAGTTTTGGTTACATGTCCTTAGCTGTCCCAACTCTCTCAAGATAATGCCATTCAAAATTATTTTCTTAGACGCTTTTTTAAACTGAACAGCTCTGCTCAGAGAATTAGTCTGAATCAAGCACAGTAGAGCTTCTGCGGTCTAACAGACAGACCACTAACCCACAGTGCACTAATTTCTCCTTATGATATGTACTGCCTGCACAGAGCTACCTATCCAGTCCATACAGCATTACTTATCAGGCAGTGATTCAGTTAGGCTGTAAAACATATGATTAAAGCTCTAATTTAGAAAAGCCTTCATCTTCAAGAAGGCCATTTAATCATAGGTTTAAGTGCTCCCGTGTATCAAAGCCTGAATGTTCTGCTTTATTGCAATGAGTTTATTAGGAAGTCAAACAAGTACTTAGATTTTCTGAAATCTTGGTCTCAAAAAAGGGAACCAGATCCACAAATAGAAGGTCTCATTTTAAATACATTTTTAATATATTCAGAATTACCGTATTACATCTGAGCCTTAAAACAGCAAGTACTTGATTACATGCATGTACAAGAAGAACCCATTTCTAGATTACCATAATATGTAACCAAGCTGAAGCATTAGAGAGAATAAAATTACTTCAATAGCTGTCCTCTTTGAGCAAGGCTTAAGGAAAGTCAGATGTATAATATTTCATGACAGCTTTCTAGACTGTAAAATTTTTATTGTCAGAAAACCTGTTTAAAGAACCAGCAGCCTAAGTAAATGTGCTGTCTAGTGCATGAGAACACACCAAAGGCAATTTCACTTGTTTTCATTGGAATGCCTGGGAAAAAAACCCAAAACCTTGAGCTGCTGTTCAACAAGCAGTAGCTATATGGAGTATTTTCATATCATGCTAGCAACCAAAAAATAAATATATCAAACACTTTTAAAGGAATGTAGTGAGTGGAAAGCCTCTTGCACAAAAAAATAGTCAAGGGACCAGCTATAGTAATTCAGAGTATCATCCAGATTCCTGCCAGGAATTTTTATACCAGCACTTTAGGATACTTAAAATACACACTGAACAGCTTCCCAAATATCACATGCACCCAGTCATTCCAAAACATTCTAATAAACCAAAACACCACTAGGGTACATATATACCAGTCGCCACAAGTCTTTGAGAGTACACTTGTCAGATAACTTCTCTACTGTACTGTAATACTGTGAGGTATGAATAACTGAGAATTTAGAACACCAGCTCTTCACAGTAACTACTTGTGACCCTATGTCAGTATGTCCTCAGGGAGGCAGGTTTTTTTTGCAAGAAGGCCATGGATATTAACTGAATACAGCAAACCTTTTTTTTTTTTCCTGAAACATATGTGACTGCACTTGTGGGAATCCTTTACATATTTCCTTGCAGTACTGCTTTAGAACAGCAAGAGGAAAGAAAGTGGGCCTTTTCATTCCTAAAAATCAGGAGAGTCCAAGAACAGGGAATCTAAGAGCTAATAGTGAAATAAAAGCTGCTACTTCCAGCTGAAGGAAGCTAGGAAAAGCACTTTCTGATCACTTAAAGATAAAAACATGTAAACTAAAAGAGAAATAATACAGCCTGTTACTAAACTGAAATGAGTAATCAAAACATGTTATTTGACTCTTTTCAATACTGATGGGAGCCACACAATGGCAATATTCATTGAATCCCTGAGGACCGGAGCAAGCCATTCTGCATGGGATGAGGTCAGACCATGCTGCAGAAGTCACCACTGTCACTCAGTTCTGCACCTGAACTAGGACATATCAAAGCTCAGGACACAGCTCTATCAACACTGGCAGGCTGGAAAGCCACAGCTTCCTGCACCAGATCTACTGGATGTGAGTCCTGGGCAGGGCTGTAGGCGTCAATCTTGGGATGACCCAGATGTATCAAGCTTACAGTGCCTGAGCAGTGGGATGGTGCTGGCCCCAGGCACAGGCTTATAGTGACACGTCTGGTCCTGCAGGAGGTCAACAGCAGGATTCTCCTAAGGTTTTATGCTCATCCTGGCTACAGTGCTCAGCAAAGCTGATCAGCACAAAATGCAATGAAACATAGGGCAGTCAGACAAGAGAACCAGAGTGTTTTGGCATCAAACATTTCCAAGTATTTCCAAAACATATTCAAACAACAAAATTATACCAAGTGGAATTCCAAGGACTGGTTGCCAGATCTAAGATTAAAATCTAAAGCTTTTCCAAATAACATCCTCTGTTCTTAATGACACTATGCAACATATGTTAATGCTAAGCTACAAGGAATTTCCACCCAAACTAGTTTGGTGCGCTTTACTTTTAACATCCTGTTGACAAGAAGTAATATACCACTATTAAATAAAAGCACATTCTTCAAAATGACAAATGATAGATCATCCTTTCTGACCACATGAAGGCTTTTGGTAACTGTGGCATTTACAAAGCAAAAGGAATTGAGCATTTGGGAGGTCAGATGGGTTGGTAACTTGGCTAGCTGTCTGTGTTGAAACAGGAATAGGAAGTCAGATGTAACAATTTGCCTTTGACACAGAAAAAAACGTTTATTTTTGTTAATCTGATAACAAAATCTGATAACAAAACCTTGGGATACGTTAAATCCTTGAGCTGGAATGTTTACAGTTTAGATAGGGTGTATTCAGAAGACATATGCAACATTGGCCTGTTCTAACATCAAGGATTTTTAGGAAATATTTGTAAACGCACACTGTTAAAGTAAAAGCAGTGGAAAACAGCAGAAAAGCAGCGGAAAAGAGAGGAACCAGCTTCATGTACTGTTCAGAGTTTGCCTTCTTCTAACAAATTGGGCTGTTGGGGTCTCCTAGCTGGAGACTGCCAAAGCTGTATCTGGAGCAAGCAGTGTCCTGACTGCAAGGCAAGCAGGTCAAGGCAAACAGAGACGTGACACAAAGCCAGGCCTCCAAAGGGACAGCAAGAAACTCCTGGGCATCAGAAAAGCATGCAGAGTTTGCCAGAAGCCAAGAACAGCTCAGCTGACAGAAACAACGAAACTGACCCTCCACTGAATTCTGCAAAATGTACTGACAGCCATCTATTAAAAAAAAATTAACATGTGTTTATTTATAGAAGGGATGATCTGAGAAATATTTTTTCAGTGCTTTCAATGATGATACCTTTAACATCTGTCATTTTGTTTTGTCAAGCCACGAAAACTGCAAACTTGCAAGAATATCATCCTACAGACTTTGTTGACTACAAGCACTGAAAAGCACTTTTACACCATTTTAGATTTACATCAACAGAAACCACAGAATAAGTTAATTTTCCTTTTTATAACAATTTTTGTGTGACTGCTCAGTGACAAAACTAATGCATACAATATTTTAATCTGCCCTTATCTAATCTTGCAGTCAAATACACTGCTCATTATTATAGAATAACTATGTTATTCAAGGTAACCAAGGTAAAACAAAACATTGAAAACTGCCCTTGATCCAAATATATCTCAATGACTTAGAAGGCTTACCCAGCGGTAACTTTCAAGTCTTAGCTACAAGGACAGTCAGTGGATCAAAGACTGGGAGTCAAACCTGAGGATTAGACCTTGGGGAAGTCACTATCTCTAACAAAAGCCTTTTCCATTAAGAAAACAACATTAATAGCTACTGGCTATGCTGAAATTTGGCAAGAAACAATAGTAGAGGTTTGGACCCAGACATAAGGCTGTTTTGAAACTGAACACATTTACTGAAGTAACTACTACTGCTGCATTTCATGACTGGTAATTAAACTAGTCAGAGTGCATCCCTAAACCACTCCTCTGCCAGCTAGCTCCTCAATGAGCCCTTCCCTAGACAACTGGAGATGAGGAAAGGACAAGTTCCAGCTCTGGCCAGATCTGTAGAGGCAAAAAAGAGACATAAACTCTGGTAGCAATCCCCTGACTGAGCGTCTCTCTGCTTGTACTCTTAGTGTTCACATTTCATCTCCCTCTTTCCCATCCCACCCATGAGAAAAGGTAAAAGCCCAGCATGCTGGGAGAGAGATCCTGGGAGGAATTCTGCCGTAGGCAATTCTTTCCATGTTGCTTACTGCTCCAGGGTGGAAGAGCCCCACATGCCCAGGCTTTGAATTTGGGGCACCTCTAACCTCTGGTAGGCTTCTCACACATGCTACTGAACAGAAGCTGCAAACTATGCTGGAATAGCAAAAATACCTTCAACTACTATTAATCTTACCCTCTTGACTAACTTTAACAGCCATGTTTTCTTAAAACAACTGTCTATTCTCACTTTCATAAATAAACTTTTCTAACAGAGCATGTTCTATTTTGCTCTGCATTTTATTAACAGTGTAAGACAAATACGACATTTTCTTAAACTTGAGTAAAAAGGCTGTTTGATTGGTGACACTGCCTATCACACAACACAATGTTGTCTCATTGCTGCCCTGCCCTCTCCCACCTGATTGTCCATATCCCTCTTCTGTCTCTGTGTTTCAGGCTCCAAGCATTCACAAGAAGATTTTTTCCTGCACTGTGCCAAGCACAGGGAACAGAGTTAGTTTCTCAGGGGCTTGATACAACTACTTAGAAATCCAGAGGTTAGTATAAGACATGTAAAAAACCAGAAGTATCCATCAAATGCAGTTTGCATTCCTCATTCCCTCACTTCAATTCCAAATTTCAACCTTCATTACAGAAATAATTACAAGGGAGAACAGCGACCTGTAAACATACAAGATTTCAGCCTCAAGTGTCTCAGCATCTGGTAACAACTGGCTAGTCTCTATATGATCTTAGCCATGAAGTCCAAGTCCTGCCAATGGGAGTGTTTCCAATGGAGTGTTTTTCAATGGACCTGCTTATGTGTGCAAAGATAAGCAATCAGGAGCTTATCTTCCAAAGAAGCTGCCGCACCTCCCAAACTCTCAGAAAAATGGATATGTAGAATAGAGCACTGAAAGAACTCATAGACTTATTATAAGATCACAGTCTTAGAGAAACCTTTCTAGACACCCTTCTGCTAGCTGGTCTTTTAATTATGACCATGACAACTAATGCATAGGCAAAATAGGCATTTTGTCCTCATTGTTGCAGAATATGGGAACAAGACAAGAATTCTTGACTTTTTCTCTACTTTTCACAAGTGTATGCTTCGTTAATTTGTTGGTCCATCCTCCCAAAACGTGTTAAGCTAAGTTAACAAAGGGGTTGAAATTGGTCAAGCCATGCACACTGCTTGGGTATTTGCAACAAAAACATTGACCAATCCAAAAAATACAAGTCCTTATAGTAATATTGTCTAAATTATGTACATGTATGTGGTTTCTACTTCACTCCAGGCAAAGGGCATGATTGCCTTTCCCACAAATCCTCTGTGGAGACTGTGATGACAAATCCCCACCACTGAAACCATCAGTGCAACTGTGGAGAGGTCAAGAGGGTGCAAGATTGCATCTTCTCCGTTGTGCAAAACTTCAGCAAGCAAGTTATTGCTGGCCCCGTGGATGTTATCTTAGCCCTAAAATGGATAAACCCCATGGGGAAGAGTTCCAGAATCAGTGGCTGGCAGAGTGCCTGCTGCTGAGAAAAACGTTCCAGTGAGTGCAATGGTAAACAGCCCACAGGATCAGCTCCATTTCCCCAATGACTACAGCTTTGTAACCTTCTGCTTTTCTGAAGAGGGGGAAGACTGGTTTGTTTTCCTTCATCTTCCCACTTCCATTAAAATGCTTCCAAAATTAATCACAGGCAGAATATATGAACTCTCCCATCTACTGCTCAGACATAACCCGTGCCAGCCTGCGTGTCACTGCTTCTACTTAATTCTGGAATTTTCTTTGCATGCAAATGATTAGCCTGGATACAAGTTGTCATGAAATGTGTTTTTCCTTCTATGTACATAGGGGTTTGGAGCGTGCAATTTTGAATTATTTGCAGCTATATATACATGTGCAAAGAATTCTCCCCCAAAGCAACATACAGTACATAAAAGTGTAAGCAGAGGTAGCTTTGAAGGAATTGTTCCAGTCCCTGGAAACAGATACAGCTCTTCTGTTGCAGTGATTTTTCCTTTTTTCAAATACATAGGAGCACATAAATGTTTTCAGATCTGCAAGTTTCGTTCTTGTCTATCTGAAAATACAACAGTTTGTATAACCAAACGTGAATACCATTAAAACATCTGTCAGATACCCAACAACATCCACTCCTTGAGGAATGACTCATGTCTTATACTTTCCATCCTCTCCTCAATTTTACAACAAAGCGAAAGGCAGGAAAGCTTGCAACAGACACAAATACTGACAGTCTCAATTAAAGGGCAGAAGCATGAGCATGAGAGTAAAGTGGTGATTTTTTCCTTCTAATAAAAAAGCAATTCTGTATTCTGTCTCCTAACCAGTATCTGCACAAACTAGAGAAGTGGGTCCCTAAGAACTAAACAGCTCAAGTTCAAGTGCAAAGTGCTGCAGCTGGGTCAGGGCAATACCAGACATGGGTACAGAATATGAGAAGAACTCACTGAGAGCAGCCCTGCCAAGAAGGACTTGAGGGTTCTCGTGGGTGAAAACCTGGACATGAGCCAACAGCACCAGTGCTTGTAGTCCAAAATACCAACTACATCCTGAGCTGCATCAAAAGCAAAGATGGAAGCAGATGAAGGGAGGGGATTCTGCCCATCTACTCTGCTCTTATGAGACCCCAGCTGGAATTCTGCATCTAGCCCTGGGGTCCCTCAGCACAGGAAGGACAAGGGCCTGTTACAGCAGGTCTAGTGGAGGGCCACAAAATGATCAGAGGGCTGGAACAACTCTCCTCCAAAGGCAGACTCAGAGAGCTAGGATTGTTCTGTCTGGGGAGGGGAAGGCTCCAGGAACACCTCACTGTGGCATTCCAGTACCTAAAGGGTACCTATAAAAAAAGGGAAAGTAATTTTTACACAGGCAGATAGCTATAGAACAAGAGGAATGGTGTTAAACTAGAAAAGAGGAGATTTACATTAGGTGCTAGGAATAAGTTCTTTCCTCAGAGGGGTAGTGAGACACTGGAACAGGCTGCCCAGAGAAGCTGTGGATGCCTCATCCTTGGAAGGACAGGCTGGATAGGATTCAGAGCAACCCGGTCTAGTGGAAGGTGTCCCTGCCCATGGCAGATAGGCTGGACCTAGGTGGTCTTTAAGGTCCCTTCCACCCCATGCCATTCCATGATTCTATGATCTCTTGTCTCTCCTTGAAACAAAAGTGTAACAAGTACCCATGGGTGGCTGTGTCTACAACAAGCTCAGGAAGTACACAGGAAGAAACTCCACACAGGGGATCTGTTCTAGTGTGCATGAACCCAGAAGCCAGATTCACATGTCCCAAATTGCTGTGCCTGGTGCTGACTGACTTTGGGACCCCAGAGATATTGACTCACTCAGAAACACAAGGAGCAAGGATTCTTGGAGGTCCCAGAGCTAAGTGCGCCAAACTCCAAAGCTGGAACTGTACTTGCAGGAACCAAGGGCACTCAGAGCAGAAGGTAAACTGGTAACCTTTATAACCACGTATTATGGGTTTTCTCATGTGGGCTGAACAGATTCCCCTAAAAATACAGTAAAAAACACCCATATCTTGGGCAACTCATGACATTTTTTCATTATTATAATAGAATAAAGAAAACCAGAAATGGAGAACACATATGTCATTGTGCACAAGTTCAAACACATACAAAGAGATCTAGGAAACTCCAACAATAAAGCGGATTTTTTTATATTGCTACATTTTTTATTTGAAAGTTTGCAATGCAGTTAACCTGGTCATGTTCTCAAGCCTAGAAGTTTCTACTTAGCACCTCTGTTCCTCCCTGGAAGACTGGGAGTTGGAAAAGTCCTACTTCAGCAGGAAGGTAAGGATGAGGACCTTTGTAATTTGAGATACTTTTTTTTAGTGTTTTAGTATCTCATAGCAGTGACCTACCTACTTTATGAATGTAATGCCCACTCAGTTCCCACTGAGCTGAAACTATTTACAAGAGACACAGAAAAAGATTACTGAACACTATATTCTTACTGATCAGCATAAAGTTATTTGGTACAAGCATCTCTGTAAATGTTTGTCCAAGACTAGGTAAATTTGCAGTGTACGATGGCCCTCAGACCTGTGCTTCTGTCAAGTCAGAAGGCTCATAGTCTAGCACTAGAGCTCAGCTGTGCATCAGCAGCCGAGTTTAATATCATTGCTGTCTTTCTCTTTGGCTCTGTTCTTTTTTGTTTTGTTCAGTGTTTCCCTTTGCAAAGAAAAATATGATTATTTTTAAAATGGAATGAATGTCAGGTCAAAGAAGTGAATTTGTGAAGTACATTACACTGGGCTCCACTTCGCCATGGAGAAGCCAGAGGTAGAGGAGGGAACTGTACCCACCTCTGGGCAAGAACACAGAGGAAAAGCACAGCTCCAGAATCACTTTCAGCGTCATGAAGCTGAAGGCAATGTCTGCTTTAGTATATGCAAGGAGGTCTGATGGACTCAGTTCACAGCAACACTGGCAGCCTGCCACAGTATTCTGTTCACATGTGCCTGAGATATCCATGGGCCCGGAGCTGTAATTATGGTCTCAGATATCACAGTACGACTAGCCCAGGAGATATTGATGGATCCCATACACACAACCTATAGGCACTGGGAAGTTTCAGACACATTCAAGAAAACTCCCCATGCAAGAAGAGGGACAGCAAGTCTATAGCAGCTCTTTTGAGCTACATCAAAGCAACACTGGGTCTCACCACTAAAAGTCACTGAAAGGTCTGGACAGGGTGAAGTGCAAACACTGGGCTCAGGCTCACACCATAGATACTATCAGAGGCATACTAATGAACTGTGAACCAGGTTAAGCATTAGCACTGCTTGTTTCCCTAGGAAGTGACTTGCTACTTCTCACAGTTGCATTTTAAACTCACAATAATAATATGGACAAGTGCATACTCTCCTCCACCAGAAGCAAAAGGCCAGACAACCACTTCCACATTATTTATTTCTACAAAGCTTATGAAGCATTTAGAGAATATAGTGGAATCCAAGAACCCAGCTATAGAGAAAAAATGTCATATTGTTTGCTATTTACATTGCTAACTTTTGCCCCAAAGCATACTATCACGCAAAAAAAAAGTCACCAAAACATCACATCAGAGGGAAAGAAGCCCATGACCACTCATGGGGTGCATGCTGAATATACTTCAGCATAGGGAACAGAAACTATACCAGGTTACCATAGGGAACAGAAACTATACCAGGTTACCAAATTCCAGTTCCACATGAAGCCTAGGGAGGTTTCTGTGTCCTTGTGTGAGCAGACAGGACTTTGTGTGGAATACCCCCATCGGAGAGTAAGATGAATGGGAGAAAAGCAGTCTGATTCTCATCATACTGGCTTGGCTCTGGAGCAGCTCTGATTTATTCTGAAAGAGTAACTCCCACTTTACTACAGCTTTAGACACTCTGCAAACACTTCTCAATCCACAATCTAAAGCATTACTTTCTGCAGTGTAACTGCAGCCATGCCCTTATCAATGTGCGGTACTTTTCTCCAAAATAGCTCATGTTCATTGAGGGAAGGGTTTCAGCCACTCTCGTATTAAAGCAGCAACCCAGACACCCACTCACACTCAGGCACAGACAAGTCCTTTACAGGACAAGAACCAGAACAATGTATTTGTTTTGAAAAATATTCAAGGACAAGATTTTGAAACTTCTGTTTCCGTAAATATTGGAATCCCAAACCCAGTGACTGCCCTTAACCAAGACCACTTGCCCTTCAGGCTGAGGGCAGCCAAACATATCAGATTGCTCTGCCTGCTCACAGGCAGCTGGAAAGCTGCATGGGGGTATTTCAGTCACAGCCTGTATCTCTGCTAAAATCTCTGCTTCTTAAAAGCATTCAGTGTCTATTTACCAAGAAGATTGGAAGTCATCCTGCAATGCTTTCTTTACTACAGTAATTTAAAATATTTTACAACTTACAGTGCTCTCTGAAGGAAGACATTTGATATTGCTGTGTACAGTTAGGAAGCAGAGCACTTTTGTATTACAGAAAACACAGAGCTTTAAAATAAACTACACTGAAATATCTTCATTACTAAAGCAGCTTTGCACTGAAAAAGCCTTATGATGAGAAAGCAGTGCAAACATTCCAGTAAATGCAGTTTTCTATTCTTGGTGTCAAAAAAAAATTTTGAATGCAAACCAGAAAACAAAACTAACATATATTTTGTATGTGCTTACATAAACCACATAACCCTAAACCTTGAGCAGATTAGAAGTGTACGTTAACATGGATTAGAAGTTAACACTTATAGTTAACAATACAGATGAACATATTTTTTTCTTCCTGATAACAGCTGCATGAGACTGTGGCAGAAGAAATGCCTTTAAACGAGAAGGAAATGTCCGCATTTTAATCTCAGGCTTCCTTCAGGTTAATCAGGTATTTTTTTCCAGTATGGAAATTCTTATATTTAAAGTAAAACATATTGACAGTGTGCCATTTTAGCAATTGCCTTCTACACAGACATATACTGCAGCATTTCTAAACATTTCAGACAGATATTTCTTTAAAAGTTACACTGACAAAAGTCATTTCACCCTTTTCAGAACTACTTGATACCTATCTATTTTCAGCCTTTAACAGTCAGGACACCAAGGTTTCCTTTTGCCTCACCTCTAAGCACCACACAGCCTGATTCTAGCCAAACCACAAATAACATTTGTTATAGCTATTTAATCATTCTAGTCCTTACCTTTCCAAAAAAAAAAAAAAAAAAAAAAAAAAAAAAAAAAAAAAAAAAAAAAAAAAAAAAAAAAAAAAAAAAAAAAAAAAAAAAAAAAAAAAAAAAAAAAAAAAAAAAAAAAAAAAAAAAAAAAAAAAAAAAAAAAAAAAAAAAAAAAAAAAAAAAAAAAAAAAAAAAAAAAAAAAAAAAAAAAAAAAAAAAAAAAAAAAAAAAAAAAAAAAAAAAAAAAAAAAAAAAAAAAAAAAAAAAAAAAAAAAAAAAAAAAAAAAAAAAAAAAAAAAAAAAAAAAAAAAAAAAAAAAAAAAAAAAAAAAAAAAAAAAAAAAAAAAAAAAAAAAAAAAAAAAAAAAAAAAAAAAAAAAAAAAAAAAAAAAAAAAAAAAAAAAAAAAAAAAAAAAAAAAAAAAAAAAAAAAAAAAAAAAAAAAAAAAAAAAAAAAAAAAAAAAAAAAAAAAAAAAAAAAAAAAAAAAAAAAAAAAAAAAAAAAAAAAAAAAAAAAAAAAAAAAAAAAAAAAAAAAAAAAAAAAAAAAAAAAAAAAAAAAAAAAAAAAAAAAAAAAAAAAAAAAAAAAAAAAAAAAAAAAAAAAAAAAAAAAAAAAAAAAAAAAGCACCTTTTCTACTTTCTTCCATGAGAAGCAAATGCTGGCTTTCTGTTCTTTTAGGGTATCCTTTGCTCTTCAGACAGACAGAAAGCTGTATTCCAACATACCTTGAAGGGAGAGCAGCTCTCACTGCCAGCTGTGTGACTTTTCAGTAGCTGCGCTCGGACTCCGGCGTTCCCGGGAAGCACGATGTGACAGAGCCCCGAAGCTCGCAGCAGATTTCTCTCACACGCCCTTCCTCTTCTCTGGGTATCTGACAGCCGCACACTTTTAAGGACTGCAGCAGGACTCGTCTCCCAGCCCCTCTGCCACTCCGAGAAATCATCCCCTCCCTGCTATTAAGTGCATGCTGCCATTATATCTTAAAGCACGTCACAGCTTGTATGCAGTAGCTGTGGGAAAGCTGCATTTATTTATACAGGAAGCTTGAGTACAGCACTTCCTACTTCCCATCCGAGACTCAATTCAGCTGCAGGTGATTACTGAAACCCTGTCAGCTCCCGGCCAATGCCCACCCTCACGTTCTGGTTTGGGTATCTGTGCAGCATTTAACCACGACTCCCGTCCGAGCCCTGACGAGGGAAAACTGAAAGCAGCAAGGCATTACACGTGACGCTCAAAAAAGCCCTCCCAAATTAACCTGTTTTGGGAGAGCAGTTTGCATCGCAGCTGATGTCTGAACCCTTGCTGGCTACTGTTTGTGAAAAATGTCATCTTTAAAAAAAAGAGATTTCTTCACGTTGGAGGGGAAGAGATCAAAAAGTCTAAACTCACAAGTAAAGTATCAGTGTAATTTCACGTATGAGTGTTTAATGATGATGATGCTCATCTTATTCTGTCAATACTAAAATTTCACTCTTTAAGCTGTCCCTGTATGCAAGAGGGGTTGGGAATCCTGCAGTTCCGTATGCCAGACCTAAGGGTGTGATTCACAGCAGCCAGGTACCAGGAAAATACCTAATTGTGCCACATGACACCAAACCCTCAAGAACTTTTCCTGCTGTAGGAAATGCACCACACCCACAGATAAGAAATACAGATATATCAGAGTACGGGGGGTACAGAAGTATAGATGTTAATCTATAATTTTCTCCTTATGATGAAATAAGTTTACTTTGTACTTTATGCAGTCATTGCTGGCGTTTTGCCTTCAGTATTTTCCTGTGAAAAATTATATATAGGCATTTCTTCCGGGCTGTACAGAAGCTCGCAGCTGAGCTTTTAGTTATTTTCAGACAATTATACTGCATCAGATTAATTTAAGGAAAAGGCAGAAAGCTTGTGCAACTTTAATTCAGCCTCCTTGCACCTTTGTATTATAGCTTTGCTTGAATTACCATCACATACTCTTTTCCTCTCAGAATAAGTACAAACTTAGAATTTACCTATTTAACACTGGGTGTTATATATAATTTTAGATATATTTGTAGAATTGCTATATCTATTATATAATTATATATACTAATTTTATCTATTTATATCTTATTTTTATATATTTATATATTATTTATATATATTTAGGGAGAGAGGGGAAAATAACCAGAAAAAATATAGCTGTTCCAACATGTGGAATCATGATCCCTTTGGTGTTCATCAGTAGGGCTACAACAGGATTAGGCAAACTAGAGCCATGTCACCTATACTGCCACTTGAGCTAGCAGAGCATTTCCCAACAGAAGCAGACTTGTATCCTCAGCAGTGACCAATCCTAGACAGTACTCAAGAAACACCTAGGGCTCAGAGCTATATTTTTATGCTCTAAGGCAGTAGTGAAAATGTGGAATTCTTTGTAAAACTTTATGAGTAGGAAAGGATTCTCCTTCTGTGGTTAGATTTTTATCCTCTGTGTTATCTTCTAGTATGAAATAGCTTGAGCATCTATCACTACTCTCTTCACTACCTCCCCTCTGTTCCAACTCCTCTATTTTCTTCCGGCAGCTGCTCCCTTTGCTACTCTGCCTTCATCACACAAGTACTTGTTAGGCCACAGATGAAGCTCAGCAAGAAAACTCTTCCTGTCCTCAGCACCACAGCACTTGAGCAGCAAAAGGCAATTATCTCAAGGAGGAGAGTGGTGGGAGAGGGAGGATGAAGGAAATCAAGTCATTCATGCAGGTGTAGGGAAAATGGCTGGGCAGTAAGTTCAGAAGCAGAGCAGGGCAGCTGCCAGCAGCAGAGTAGCAAAAGTAGCATCTGGTTTGGTAGTTAATCCTTGCTGGCACAACAAAACAAAAACAAGTTCACTGACGTAGCCTCCACCAGTCAAGAGACAGGACTGCAAACAAAGGTTAGTCATCTTCCCTTCAGATAAGTGATGAGGCCAGCTTGTATCTAGCGGGGCTGTTCAACTATAAGACTAGATTTGGTAAATTAAAATGCACATAAATCCTGGAAACTTCAACTACAAACATCCCATCATACTTTTATCCCATTTCCTACTATGTGTCTCCATGCAAGTTATAATGTGATTGCACAAACATGTAAAACTGCTTACAACAAAATTATTTTCCCTTAGACATCATGAAATTGGTGAGAAAAATTATGAATGTTTCTCGAGACATTTAATTAACTGGAAATGCTAAGATATGCTTGTTCTAAGCACTCCACTTCTTGAGTACCAAATCCTGAACTGTGGTGCCCGGATTCACACGCTGGACAATCACTTACGGATGCTCTGTGGACAGCTGGCTATGCCCCTGCTTCCATCTTCTCTTCCATATTTGCCCCTACTTCTGTGCTTATCCAGGATCTCCGCAGCAAAGCGGAGCTGAAGGTGACGTGGCACTGTGCAGGAGCTCAGGCTATAAGGACTTGAGATGATTAATACTGATGATTCTTTCAACTGCCATCACCAAAAGACGTGAGCTGGACTGTTATGAGCTCTTCTGTCAAAATGATTTCTCTTCCATATATACCTCGAGCCCAGGTACTTCACAGTTTCACAGAAGCACATCTTCTTGGCAAGCTAATTTTGTGAAGTGTTATGACTCATGCTAAAATTGCTACCCAGCTCAAATCCCTGAATCTCTTAACCCAGATTGATTGGTTTCCTTTTTGAGCCAACAAATAAAATAAAAAAAATAAAAAAGTTCAGACTGTCACACAATGCCAGACAAGCACAAGCTAAGTTCTCCCCATTTGCTTCCTTCTTGGGGAGCAGTGATGTAAAGCACAAGACTGAGAGGGTCCAATTAACTTTTTGGACACCCTCAACTGATGTTTTTATACCTCCAGGCTGAGGGAATGGCTGAGCCTTTGAGATGTCAAAATGCAATATCACTGGAAACTTTTAGTTGAATTACTATCCAGAATAAGAATAAAGGCTGGCATAGTTAATTACTAACGTTGCTGTGTCATCCTTGCAGCAACTTGAAATACTTCAGAAATGACTAAGCCACTGCATTAACCAAAATTACTAATTAATTTTTGACATAGATGGGTAAAAAAGTAATAGCATGACCACTGAAAAGATCACTCACATCCCACAAACAAAATACCATTAACAGCAAGTGAAAACACTGAGTTAGTGTATAATTAACAGTTTCATTGTAATTCTACATAAAGAAATAGGACTAGCTTGTGAGGAAAAAAATGAAATTTTCACTACCCTGTTTTGCAGTTTTCAGCCTACAAGAAACAAATATCCTGAAAAATAATTGCTATCTGTAGGTGTAATATAAAAACAGGTTTTGTAAAAAGCTTTCTAAAACCAGAATCAAACTGAAAAACAGGGTCTTTATCCATTTTACTTAGTATATATGCAAATAATCCATTTCCCTATGGAGAAAGAAAGTATTTGTAGATGTAAGAAAGACGGTTTCACAACAAAAATAGATACGAATGAGTAACATAACCAATGCTGAAAACAAAACAGAAAGGGGTTTTGCACAGGGAGTATACATATATTATCTAAAGCTGCAAGTGTGACGCCCCTGATGTCATGGACTATTAATAGTTGTCTTCAATAGGAACTATTTTAAAGGGGGATTACACCATTAAAAGTCATTTGTGATACCTTCATGAAACAAATGTTTTAAAAAGAAATCTCTATTCGATATATGTATTTATATAATCACACAATGGTAGAAATCAGATGTCAGTGTAAAAAAATACAGAGGTATGTAATATTTTGCATGCAGACAAGCTTTACTCAGCAGAGCTACAAGAAACTCAGGATCACATCTTTTCCTGTTTAAATAACCCTATTGTTCTACAATTCTGACTTGGTATGCAAGTCACTTACTGACAAACCAGGCTTGAAATCTTCATTATTCCCTTTAGCTAAAATATAAAACTTTATTATAAGGAGTTTTCTATTGGAATGAAGTAAATCTAGTTAAATTATTTTTAAAGAATAGTAGGTACAAATTTAAAGAGCTTTTTATTTTACAGTAAAAAAGGGAGTGGGATGGCACAGTGCCTACTGAACATTTATAATGATTATGATCTCAAAATGTGTGGATTTGTCTCGGACACAAAAGTGGTAGGTGACTTACACCCATCCTGGTCCTATGAACAAAGAAAAATGCAATATTCATTAAACTTCGTTGGCATAGTGGATCATCTCCAAACAAAATCATATGGCTTCCCTAAGTTCTGTATTTCTTCTCTATCCATATTTTTTACTGTATTTATACTTTGAACTATCTTTTGGTATTTGATCCATACAGAACCCTGCTAGAGGAAAAAAACAAGTATATTACCTCAGCAGAGAACTATGAGAAGTCAGCCTGCTACCCCAGTGGGTGGCTTTCAGGTGCTTAGAAATCTCGGCTCAAAGATCAAGGCCGATGGCTTCAACAGTGTGTTATTGAAATTCCAGTGCAACTTGTCTTCTTGGGACCCGGGAGCATCAAGAGAAAGTGTATTTGCCCCCATAAGCAAAACCTGCTGGTGGCAGAGCTCTACTGGCAGTGCCACCAGGAGCAGGTATTTTGCCACTGGCAACCAAACAGTTTTGCAACAGCTCTACACAAAGTTTTGCTTAGGCTAACTCCTTCCTGCTCACACAGTGTATGGAGAACCAGCCTGCAAAAAGAAAACAAGGCAAGTTGCTATGAGCCTGCCATAAATAAGACACTGATGAGCTGCCCCTGAACAGCAGACATGCAGCCCAGGGGCAGCCAGAGCAGCACCCTCAGCCCAGGACATGTCCTCAGCCACCTCGCACTCGAGACACAGGGAAGAGGCAGGCTACTGTCACACTCGCCCCCGACCTTCTCCTGTAACATGAGACACGCCAGCCATCGTTTCACAAGGCAGCTGGGTCCCTCCCCAGCCGCACAGTGATCATCCGGGATGGGATAGCGCTGCTTCTGGAGACATTGCAGCCAGGGCACACGGGACACCTCTTGGGCTCAGCGGCCTCGCTGTGCCAGCAGGTCCAGTTGCCCAGCTGGACAGCACATGTATCTCCCCCTAAACCAGCACCACCTCATGAACTGATGATAAAAAATTAAATTAAACCAAACAGCTTGCTTCGCTCTTGTGCTCATGTGTTACCCACACAGAAGTGGAGTTGCTGGGCATCAGGTAACAGGTGAGACTTTCTAGCTGCAAAAAGAGTCATAAAGCAGCCTTGAAGGAACCATCCTAAATACATGTGAAAGAGGAGACACTGAAGTTGTCCTCTTCTCCTGCATTCTCTTAAAGTTAGCACACATTTTTAACAAGGGTATATCAAGATCAGATGGAGGTAGCTTAAGGCTCAGATAAATAAATTTATTTTCTATTAACTGTGCTCACAGCTAATTTCAGAGCATGTCACAGACTTTCATTTATGCACAGATATTTTTCTCCCTTTTGATTGTGTGCCCAAAATGACACATTCTGTTGACTTTGTTAAAAGTGTTTTGGTAATGTACCTGGAATTGCAGTGATTTCAGACATCAGAATCACCATCAGTTTAAAAATTGACAGGGGAAAACCATCCTGGCAGCCAACACAGGAAGCTTCCTCTGTAACAGAGGTCACCAACCTGTCCCTGTCATGAGATAAAAATGTGCACACTGTTTTCATGTCTCTAATTCTACTATGTTTTCTGTCTTGCCTCGAGCTCTTAACTGCTTTTTTTGGAAGTATTAAGAGACAGCTTTATTTCTTCCAATCCAAGCCAGTCTCCTAGGTAATGGCTTTAGCCTGGTGAGACTCTATCTACTGGTTTAAACACAGCCAGAATTTGGAGGGGAAGGTGGCAGGGGGCACCTAATAATAAATTTCAGCCCAGACCTTATTGTTTTAACTAACCTCTAAAGTCAACGATGGGCAGGTCAGAGATGAGACAGAGCTGATGCACTTAATTTTATGGCTATAAAAGCCAGTAATAAGACTTTCACAGACATCTGGCAGGAAGGACCAAAGTATAATGGGGCTAATATATACCTTTGATTCATAATTTTTCTTTAGTATTTAAGTATGACACACTTAGCCTTTGATTAATTTAGGGTGAGAAATAGTTTCCAGGTTGCGAGGGGTTACTCCAATGGAGTGGCTATGCAGGGAAATAATAGAACTGAAACATACCCATAGAGGAAAATCAAGAACTTGTCCCTCTCTCCCAGAATGCCTCTCCTTACTCAACTTCCAGGAAGGGTCTCCATGCCATTCCCCTCTCCTTTTACAGTCTCCTTTCCCTACCAGAATTTGCATCTCACCCATTGATGGTGAGGTAAGATGTGAAAAGGTTTGTTCAGACGCACTTTTCTCTCTATGGAATTTAATCATATGGTCAGATAACACAACTAATATTTCTAAGGGTTTCGGCCTCGCACTGCAGCACAGCAGGGCTGTTTGTGTGAGCCTATCTTCTCCCTGCTCTTTTAGGCTGGCCACCTTTGTAATGGCAGCATACAACACTGACGCAATACCACTTCCCAGATGAGAAGCAGCAACATGTTAGAACACGTGCAACTGTTTTCTGCCAGTGTTCTTATCATATCACAGCTGTAGTAACAAAAATCCAAGATTGCTTCACATTTCAATGCCTTGTTAGGATATTGATAAAACTTCTTTCCCTCCTCTGCTCAGAGCAGAGAAGGCAGCAGTTAGAACAATCTCCTTGAAAGGACATCTTTAACACACACCACCTAGCAAGCAGTCGTTAAATTCAACAATCCCAAAATTAGCCTAGTGGGAACTCAAAGCCAAGCACATTGCTTTCTTGCTTGCCCTAAGTGATGTAAGGATTTATTCACTTGCAGTGAAATAATTTAGGAGGGTTTTACTTAATATTGTGTATTTTTGTATCTGTTACAATCAACTGCCAGGTAACTACATTAAAAATATATGCTTTTTACCTAGTTATTTGTTTAAGTTTCTTATAAAATTATGGATACTCACTGGACAGAGAGAGTCTCTAGGAAAAGAAACCTGAGTTCTACAAGACTGAGCAGGGGCAGAAGGGCAAGAGGCATACCAAAACCTTTGCTTTTCCAAACACTGCTAAAATCCAAGCAAATAGTGTTTTCTGCTTCAGTACTATCTGCGGTCATTGAAGAAATGACAAGTGAACTCATCTTTTTGTTAAGCTTGACTTCATCTGTGAAAAGCCCCTGGCTCCACTTAACTGCCCTATACTCATCAGGAAAAAATTTACACAGATCAAGTATTTCCTCCAAGTTTTGATGTTATACATGTATACATATTTCCTGGGAAATATGTATACAAAACACAGTTGAGGAAAAATGCATCAATAAATCTATTCCCACAGAGAATTACTTTGCATTATATAATATAAACAAAGCTTTGAAGTGTGAACTCTGAATTTTTAGTTTCCATGAGTTCCATCTTTCAAGGTGAAGAAACTCTGCTCAGTGAACTCTGACTGTGAGTAAATAACTACATTTTTCCTTACATATCCTTAGGATAACTCTCTATATGATTGCAATTTACATATCTTGGGAAAAACAATATCCCAAATCACAGGGAATGGAAATGCTACACTGTGGAAGAAGAGAAAGAGGCTTTAGACAAAAGGAGAAACAGCTGGCCTACTTGCAAAGAAGTCCTGACACCTCTCTCACTTACCATATGACCAAAGCTAGGTCAGATCCCACCTGCAGAAGGCAGATGGGAAGATACTTCCAGGATCTTGAAATCTGCCAAGGAGAATGTGAAGAAGGAATTTAACACAGCGTTTAAGGAAGGTTTGGTGGATGAGAGGCTGGATGTACACTTGCAGCCCAGAAAGCGAATTGTATGCTGGGCTGCCGTAACAGGAGCCATGGCCAGCAGGGTGAAGGAGGGGATTCTCCCCCTCTCTGCCCTCATGAGACCCCACCTGGAGTGCTGTGTCCAGCTCTCGGGCCCCACGCACAGAAGGCCATGGACCTGCTGGAATGACTGCAGAGGAGAACCACAAAGATGATCAGAAGGCTGCAGCACCCCTCCTACAAAGACAGGCTGAGAGAATTGGGATTGTTCAGCCTGGAGAAGAGGAGGATCCAGGGAGACCTTATACCACTTTCCAGTACCTGAAGGGGACCTACAAGGGAGCTGGAGAGAAACTTTTTACGAAGGCATGTAGTGACAGGTCAAGGAGGAATGGCTTTAAACTGAAAGAGGGTTGGTTTAGATTAGATATTAGAAACTGAGGGTGGTAAAACCCTGGAACACAATGCTGAGCACGGTGGTGGATGCCCCATTCCTGCAAATATTGGAGGTCAGGTTGGATGTGGCTCTGAAAGATCTGATCCAGTTGAAGATGTCCCTGCTCACTGCAGGGGAGTCGTACTAGTTGGGTCCCTTCAACCCAAAATATTCCATGATTCTGACAGGGACCAAGGGCAGGGAAACCATTTGACTCTTCTGAATATGGAATTAACAGCAAGAAGATACTGAGCATAACACTCTCCAGTTTTTCTGGTTTTGCTTCATTAATAGAGTACATTTGCTATACCAAAAAAAAAACCAAGTGAAAGGGAAGAGGAATCATGTACAATTACAGAATATTTCTAACATTGCATGAAAAACACTAAGGAGAAAAACTATTTCAATTTTTCTAATTGTTTCTTTTTTTCCTTTCCAAGACCGGCTCTTAAAGTAACCTTTTAGTTTTGTGTATCTTTATGGCTTTTTGAACAACATAAAGAAAAAGATGACAAACAGCACCTCCCAGTAGTCTTGCAGAGAGCAAACTCAGTGTCAGAATCTAGACATGTAGCATCCGCAGCATCCCTGTTGGTGATCACAAAGATCTCACCAGTCTCTGGGTGTCCCAGGGAGCAAGCTGCCACAGGCTTCAGCTGTGAAAGCAGCACGATGCACCTCTCTGGACTGACAAAACTGGAAAAAACAGGCTGCTTCCCACTGAGCAAACCTCAGAGTAATCATACAGCACAACTTGGTAAGAACCAAGAAGGTCCGCCTGAGAGCCTCCTGAAATATGGTGATCATCAGGCTATGCCACAGAAACAGGGTTTACAATAATGGCTTCTTGTCTTTGGGTTAAAAAAATTATCAGATCTTGATGTGATATGTAGCACTCAAACTTTGTACATGGAAATAGAATTTGGACAGCAGGAGAATGGAGTTTATTTCAACTATGGTTGATATAAATCATGTATTCCTGATAATGTTCCTTATAATACTGGTTTAACAATTTGAAGAGTTTCTGGAAGTTCTGTTTAATTGTTTATTTAGGAATAACTGTTTATCTTCCCCCAAGCAAAATGACAGGAAACATGAATCAAGACTGTTCAAAAAAACTTAAAATAACAACTTCCTTTGTCTTTATTGATAACATTTTTGGTTTTATGACCTGCGTGGGTATTTGTGTGTGTATGTGTGTTTACTGTGAGAAATCTTTTTCCAATGAATCATTATTTTGATGCAATATTTTACATAAAGCCAACAGTTGATCTTTTGTGTAATTTCTCTTGTTGTCAATAAGATTGGGAAGGAATGAACAGAAAAACATGTAGGAAGAATAAATAAAATTAATGTTTTACAGGAAATCAGATGTTCTCTGGATGTTCTGCTGCAGTTAATTTCCACTAAACACAGCAGAGTATTACAGGAATGGAGATAGTGACGGTGAAGGAAAAATTCCAATAATGTGTTTTCATTCTTTGACTGTCCTTCCAGGAAACAGAGAAGTTCCTTCAGCCTCCTTCAAATGGCAAAAAGTCCACAATAATTTTTTTTTCTGTTAGTGATAAAGCAAATATGCAACACTCCACGTACCAAGATGTTTTCAGTTCCAGTACTATTATGGGCCATGAGGCCCATCTATCACTCTGTTTCAACCACACAAAGTCTGTTACTCGTACTGTATGAAGGTTTAAGATTCTCTCACATTAAAGCATCCCTAAACTGAAAATCAAGACCTCTGTTGTCTCTATACCATCCACTGCCAAACAATTTTATTTTTTTCTATTGAAAAAAGATTACAAAAAGCTCATCAATTTAAAATACTGAACACTTGTATAAGTGTTTCCAGCATGTGGCTTTAAAAAAGTCCATGAATAAATTATTTTCCTCATTCAGAAGGCCCTGTAAACTGTGGTTTTCCTCAGGAATGAAGGTTTATTAATTTGGAAGATTTTATGCTCCCAACTGGTATGTGAAGAAATGATTGAGCAGCAAAACTGATGAAGCCTGGTTTCTAAGGATTTGTGTGCCTTAACACTACTAAAACAATAACCCTAGTTCCCTGATACTGCTTCTAAAGTGCCCCTGAAGCAGGGGCAGTGCAGGTTATGACTTGCACTGACCCACATGCACGCTGATCAGTAAGCCTAATATGCGATGGTTTTTTGACTGCATGGTACTAGAAAATGTACAGCAGGAGAATGCTGCGTGCCTTTTTACATCAATGGCTCAGAAAGTTGTCAAGTGTATCAGCAGACTAATAGTGTAATCCACATAAGCTCTATTTCCCTAAGAAATCCAGTTAAGCAGGAGACTTAAAACAACTCAAACCTTTAAGGATCAGGCTGAGCATTTCACAAAATCATAGCAAAAGTCAAGGCACTTTACTGGGTACTCTTCAGACGTGTGACTATGCACAACCTTTGTTTCATTGTACACAGTATGAAGTAAAGAGGAAAAGCTTTCATTTGACATTCTGTTTTTGGCCATCGGAAGCCAGCTTCAGAGGTTTTGCAATAGGATTTCCAGCTCTTTAACAAAAAACACCTGCAGCACAGATAAAAGCTTTCGATTTTTTTTCTTTTATCTAGGCTTTGTCACAAGCACCCTCTGACCTTGGAAAAGCACAGTAATTTGATTGTCTGTAACACCACAAAAAAAGCCCACAACCTTACTTACTCGTATACAAAGTATACAACACATGCCCCAGCTCTCCTGTTTGCTTTGTTACAGACTGAAGTGTCTTGCATTCAAGGGCAAAGCAGCAAAACATAAATTTTCAACAGGGAAATCTGGAGTGGATTAAAAGATGAAAAGTTAGTCCTTATAAAAAGAAATTTTCTAGTGAACATCACTGATTTGATGAAGTATATCTGTTTGGAAGATAATACAAATAATCATTCAAATGATACAAAATGTCTACATGTGTTCCTATCCACGTTGCCTTAACTAAGGTAGAAGAAATAAATGTCATATACACTCTACCTGCTTAGATACTAGATGCTAATAAAAAATAAATAAAAATGCCCACAGAGAAGCCATGGGATCACAAGGGGCCACTGATACCCCTAATTTCTGAATCTCTTCCTGGTTTCTTCCTTCCACTTTCCCACCATCTTCTTCCCTCTGACTTATGCCCTTTCTGTCTTATCTCAGCCACACAAAACCCTTGGCAGACAGTTCCTAAAACTTCCTGCTTGTTCATTCCTGCACTACCTGTCTGAAACCTGTCTAAATCTACTCTAAAAGTCTAAAATCTTTTCACCTTTTGTTCAGAATAGTTACTTCCATCAGTCAGCAAAATCCCAAACATCCCACTGTGAATATGGCACTAGCATATTAATTTTTTTGTATCTGTAGAAATATATAACATGCTCCACTGTGCTTGATCTTGTCTTTGCCTTCAAGGCCTTCTTGTGAAACGTGCTGAACAAACAATTTTTCTTCTAGTATTTACATCTGAGTTCCTGTTTTACTGCAAATGTAAAGTGCACAACTATGATATTTTAATGTTCATCATTAATGTGTGCATAGGATTATCAGAAGGCAACTCCTTCAGGTAACACCTACTTGAGACTTCCTAACTGCAAACATTTCTACTTTTAGAAGTAATGATAAGTGGCTGTACTTTGTGAGACGATAAAGTAGCCTGGTATCAATACTTTTTATGTTACACATTTTCTGTACCCTACGTCAGACTGTGGTCCCCCTGCAAGGCATCACCCAAATATACAAGAAGCTGCACTGTCTGAAAGAGTTCACAGTCAGAGTTGCAGCCAGAAGGAACCAGAGGAAGAGTTGTGAAATAACATGAAAAGTAAGGCAGGAAGAGTTTGACAAGAAGATACAAGCTACCTTTGTACACAGTGAAGTCAGTCAGAACATTTGACATTTCTTCTGCCTCCTTTCCTCCTCATCAAGAAAACAAATAACTGCAATTCTTGACCAGTGTTAACCAGTCATCACTGTTGGCAAGCCACTGGTACAAGTCAGAGGAAGCAAAGAAGCTGAAAGAAGAGACGTTTCCTTTATGAATAATAAGGCAAGGTGCTTTTTTTACAGGTGGGCCCACATAAAAATTCGTAACGCAAGCAAGGATGACATCATTGGCAGAAGACAAGGGAGTAGCAATGAGTTGTGGAGGACCAGAAAAGTAGAGGGGAGAAGCAGCAATCCTCCCTGCTGAAGGGCTATGGGAGAGAAGGCTCTCACCATGAGCTACAGGCCAGCGTAGGGACTGAACAGACAGCTGGACAGCCACAGCCAGCACCACAGGATGCTTGATGGTAACAACTAATGCCTGAAAAACACTAACAACAAAACCACACATTTCCTTTCTATGTTTCCACAGTCATTTTGTCACTTAAAAAAAAACCAACAAAATCCCCAAAATAACAACAAACGTTTTTAAAGCAGATTTTATGCATTGGCCAGAACACTTCCAGACTCAAGAGCCACATGAAACACTCCTGCATCAGTTGATCGCAAACACTTTATCACAAAGCTGGCAGTCCCTGCATGGCATTAACTGAATAATTACTGGGAGATTTCTGCCCTTTTCAGCTTTTCCTAGTTCATCCACCAACCCCTTCCCCACTTGCCCCCTCCCCCTCAAAAATCTTGACTGTTTCAGACAGTTCTGTGAAGAACCTGTTTTAGTAATCAGTAGGGTGTTCCAAGTGCTTCATCATGACACAGATATTGCCAACACCTCTAATGCGGAGGTGTTCCTGGCAAAGTTTGTGTTTTGCCATGTAGCCTTCCTCCACAATGGGAGCCACCTTAATAAAAGAAGACATTTTGCTGACACTCACAATTCAGAGGAACTTTCCCTGGCATTTGTAATTGGAGCTTCAGTAACTGACTGTCCTGAAAAATGATACGAGGAAACTGTTCTAGAAGGGATTAGCTCTTAGTTAGGAGACAGAAACAATGCAGAGTGTTTAAATGCCATGAAATCAAGGAGCACTCCACAGACCACTTTGGAAGAACAGTTCTGTGTGGATCAGCTTCCTGAAAAACAAACGTAGAAGGATACAAAAACCAGGCTCTAGAAAGCTTCTGTTTGTCTGTCTGTCTGTCAGTGGGGTTGGCAGTGGCCAGGCAGACAGGTGAGTGATCCCCTGACTCAGCCTCCTTGCAAAGTCACACAGAGCTTCACCTTTCCTCGGGTACAAAGTCCCAAGCCCTGCTAACAAAATCAGCAAAGGATCAACTATCCCAGTCCTTAGCTAGACATGTTTCTCCTTTTCAAAGTCCTTTTGAGCCATTTAATCATCATGAATGCTGTCTCTATCAAGCCTGCCTCCAGTCAAGTGGCAGATTCAATACTACTCAATACTACCAGGCAGAGTAATTGAAACCCAGTGTGTGCAGAACAATACTCTGCTCCCTGAAGCTCAAATCAACTCTGGAGCGTTGCCTTGCCACGATTTTAGATTCTGGGGAAGATTTTTGCCTTTGTGAAACATCATGGGCTACAGAGCTCCTCCTACACTTCCACCTCCACTTCCAAGTAAGAACAATTAATCTTTTTTGCCAGCCAGCCCCAGCTGAACAAGCTCTCCTCTTTTTTATGCATATATATTTTTCAGTCCCTTCCCCCCATATTGACACCCACTACAAGAAAACAGTATTGGCCCATTTGTACTCCCTGCAGCTATTTAGCCTTTTCTGGGCTGTGCTACATTTGTAGGTTTCCTCTCAGGACAACACTGCTCCATTTCAGGNTAAATTCACATCAGCAAAAACTTAGTAGAGTTAAGAAATGAGCTCAAGCTTCCCAGAATCACAGTATTTTGCATTCTATTTTTTATTCAAACAAAACCTAGTCAAATAGAACTAACTATGACACAGAAGACTGAAATAATTTTTAAATGCATTATGTTCTTTTCACTGAGCATTCAGTCTGTTCAGCTTAGTGCCAACACAGGCTCTCCTTAAATCCTAGACTGCACTCATTGGATCAACTGCTGATTATATCAAAGGAACCTTCTCATTGCCAAAGTATTTGATACCTGGCTGGCATTTTGCCTAGGCCAGTGTGTTTTGCAAGCTCTATGAACTGTGTTGTAGCTTATGCTGTTTTGGTTCTATGATAGTTAGAAGCAGCAGCTGAGACAGATCCAAGCCTGTCATTTTCTAATCTAAGTCACCACACGCATCATGCTTCATCAGTGATGAGAAACAGAAATATAGCAGCAGGACGTATCTTTAGCCATAGAACGTCCAGAAGACATTTTAATGAAGTCTAATGTCCGTAGCTCAAATTCACTTTGAGTGCGGCAAACTGAACTACACAGACGGTGCATTCATCCTCAAAGAAAACTGAAATTACTTTGATTCTGGGAATTGTTAGGTCTAATATTAGCAGTGTTTAGGGAAAGAGAGCTATGCTATCCTCCATGGAATCACTTCAAGGTGCCTCGGCAAGATGGGTAAAACTAAATGCTACTGCCCTGAGGATAAGAAGAAACTAGGTATGCCTGTCCTCATTCCTGTGCCAGCAATATTTGGACACAGCACCAGAGCAGGGATATAGGTAGGGCAGAGGTGACAGGAAGGGGGTTATGGTAGGTGGGGAAATTACTGGACTGCAGTGGAAAAACGGTGAGGAACTGAAAGAGGTCTGCAGGGATTCCCAAATGTCCCTAGGGAGTGAGCACCTGCAAGGAGTTAGAGGGTTCTGAGTGGGGTAGAAGGTTTAAGAGCAGTGACAGATGATGTGTGCCTGTAGCAGGTTTTCCTCCCCTCCTTTCCCCCTAACATTCCCGCCTTCTCCTCCCAGTCTGACCTCAGTACAGTGGATCCCCCAGCCTATTGCTTTTCAACACTTTTTCTTCTTTCCCTGTCTTTTTCCCTGGCAGGCAAAGAACCCCAATTCTACCTCCATCACTCTTAGATACCATTCTCCAAACATTCCCTTTCTCTCACTTCCCTCAAGAGCTTCTGGCATGTAAGAACAATAAAGTGAGCTTGATGAGACTTGGAGGAGAGAAAATTATAAAATGGACCACAATGTTCTTTCCTTACACTCTTTGCAAGCTGTTCTGGTCAGTTAACGCTTCACTCACCATCAGTAAGAATCTTTCCTGACTAGTGTAATTCCTTCTTGTAAATTCACAGCCCCCTTTTGAACAATGGATTTTTTGAATCACCAAGTCTCAGGAACCTGAAAGAAAACCCCCATGGGAACAGATCACTCTGATCTTGAAACAGTACAAATAGATCTGCTCTTGTGCCCACTACACCATTACATTTCTTTACTTCCAACAATTCCACTTGGAGGCAGAATGTTTTGTGCAGAACAACACCACCAAGGGCTAAAAATAAGTTGCATATACCTGTGACTGGAAGCATTACATCAGGGCCAGGAAAATCCAAGAAAATGGGGAATGTTTGACAGACAAAGAAAGTCTCTCAAGTAAAATTACCCTGTTGCTTCCAATATTAAGATAGAAAAATCTCCACTGGTTTCTAGGACATTGGTCCCACAAATAAACTATCTCTCAGCCTATATTTCAAGTCTTATTTGCTGCTTTGATGATTGACTTGCCATAGGGAAAAAAAAGCCTTTCATTTTTCTAAACAAGCAGCCTACTCATTGTTCTCTAGAAACTTATTGAAACAAGTGTACATTTGTGTCTATGTAAAAGCTTTACATTTGAAAGCACAGTTGTATTAATTTTGGTTCATAATCTCAGGCATCCCCCTGACAATAAAAAATTATGTTACCTAGAGTGATGTAAATTGGGTACCATAATAACTAACTCACTTTTTAATGTCTCTCCCCTTCTCCAATACCAATTACCTTCTGCAACACCACAGCGTCATTGAAAAACACTTGAACAAATTGTGCACAAGAACCACTTTACAAGGAAAAATCAAGAGGATGTATGAAAAAAAAGTATCTTACTACAAAGACTGTGTAAATCAAGGCAAGGAGATCACTGTTCCCCTACAGCTTATAGAGTGGTCCTCTTTTATGGGCTTTTTCCCATCAGCATAGAGCAGGTTTTACAGCTCCTCCTCTCCCCCCAAATGGCATCAATTAACACTGGAATAAACACACTGAGTCCAAATTTCAGGCAGTGTAAGACAACAAAGCCTTTTCAGGCTGCTGTAGGAATTTAGACCAGCTAAGAATCATTTTTCACATTCATTAAATGTATCATGTTTGGCCCTTTTTTGCAAAGCAAATTCAAAGTGATTGAAAAAAACTTCCAAAGAAGCATAGCTACATTTTAGATTGACCTCTGCATACAGCAATCACATTTATTAGAATGCAATGCAGATTTGGGCTTCATAATACAGAGCCTATTATAAGTTAATCACCACGTAAGGAAAGAAATTTAAAGGTGGACAGACAAGCAGAAAGAAATAGAAACCATGCACATAAGATAACATAAGTTAACTTAGAATAAACCTCTTGGAAAGGGAACATGAAAAAAATCTTGACTGGTAATCAAAAAATGTATAAAAATTCAAACCAGTTGGATGACTACATATAAAGGCCACACTTCTCAAAAATTTAAACACTTGCTACATCACAACAGGCTCTACTCCTTTCAGAGACAATGATTTTTTCTTGTAAAGGGGAGGCTTACACTATTCTAATGAAATAGTTGTTTTGATTATTTAATTCAAGATACCAAAATGCCTCAGACATATTCTCGATGATAAACATGACCCTGTATTCTTTTGCTTTAGTCTAAAGAGCCCTCTAGTGCTCACCAACAGCAGCCGTCATATTTTTTTCAAATAAGGAAGGAACTTCCTTGCAAATCTCTGCCTATTAGCTCTGCCAAACACCTCCAGCTAAAGGAAAGAAAATGAATTTTAGGCACTGGGTGATACATCTGCATGAAGAAAATAACTTAAATTCCATAATTTGGAAAATATGTTTATACTGCTTCCTGTATAATTTTAAAGGACTCATGGATATAAACAACATTTCAGTCATCCACTCACAATACTCATTGATACATATTTATTTATATATATAAAAAAGAGCCTTCAGTTTTCAAAATTATTTCTCTCTCTCAATCGCCACTGATGGAAGTCAGTGACTAATGGGTTACACTGCAATTATCTGCAAAGAGGTATTTTTTTCTATACAGGTTCTAACAATTAATTGCAAAAACCTTNCTGTTTTGGTTCTATGATAGTTAGAAGCAGCAGCTGAGACAGATCCAAGCCTGTCATTTTCTAATCTAAGTCACCACACGCATCATGCTTCATCAGTGATGAGAAACAGAAATATAGCAGCAGGACGTATCTTTAGCCATAGAACGTCCAGAAGACATTTTAATGAAGTCTAATGTCCGTAGCTCAAATTCACTTTGAGTGCGGCAAACTGAACTACACAGACGGTGCATTCATCCTCAAAGAAAACTGAAATTACTTTGATTCTGGGAATTGTTAGGTCTAATATTAGCAGTGTTTAGGGAAAGAGAGCTATGCTATCCTCCATGGAATCACTTCAAGGTGCCTCGGCAAGATGGGTAAAACTAAATGCTACTGCCCTGAGGATAAGAAGAAACTAGGTATGCCTGTCCTCATTCCTGTGCCAGCAATATTTGGACACAGCACCAGAGCAGGGATATAGGTAGGGCAGAGGTGACAGGAAGGGGGTTATGGTAGGTGGGGAAATTACTGGACTGCAGTGGAAAAACGGTGAGGAACTGAAAGAGGTCTGCAGGGATTCCCAAATGTCCCTAGGGAGTGAGCACCTGCAAGGAGTTAGAGGGTTCTGAGTGGGGTAGAAGGTTTAAGAGCAGTGACAGATGATGTGTGCCTGTAGCAGGTTTTCCTCCCCTCCTTTCCCCCTAACATTCCTGCCTTCTCCTCCCAGTCTGACCTCAGTACAGTGGATCCCCCAGCCTATTGCTTTTCAACACTTTTTCTTCTTTCCCTGTCTTTTTCCCTGGCAGGCAAAGAACCCCAATTCTACCTCCATCACTCTTAGATACCATTCTCCAAACATTCCCTTTCTCTCACTTCCCTCAAGAGCTTCTGGCATGTAAGAACAATAAAGTGAGCTTGATGAGACTTGGAGGAGAGAAAATTATAAAATGGACCACAATGTTCTTTCCTTACACTCTTTGCAAGCTGTTCTGGTCAGTTAACGCTTCAGTCACCATCAGTAAGAATCTTTCCTGACTAGTGTAATTCCTTCTTGTAAATTCACAGCCCCCTTTTGAACAATGGATTTTTTGAATCACCAAGTCTCAGGAACCTGAAAGAAAACCCCCATGGGAACAGATCACTCTGATCTTGAAACAGTACAAATAGATCTGCTCTTGTGCCCACTACACCATTACATTTCTTTACTTCCAACAATTCCACTTGGAGGCAGAATGTTTTGTGCAGAACAACACCACCAAGGGCTAAAAATAAGTTGCATATACCTGTGACTGGAAGCATTACATCAGGGCCAGGAAAATCCAAGAAAATGGGGAATGTTTGACAGACAAAGAAAGTCTCTCAAGTAAAATTACCCTGTTGCTTCCAATATTAAGATAGAAAAATCTCCACTGGTTTCTAGGACATTGGTCCCACAAATAAACTATCTCTCAGCCTATATTTCAAGTCTTATTTGCTGCTTTGATGATTGACTTGCCATAGGGAAAAAAAAGCCTTTCATTTTTCTAAACAAGCAGCCTACTCATTGTTCTCTAGAAACTTATTGAAACAAGTGTACATTTGTGTCTATGTAAAAGCTTTACATTTGAAAGCACAGTTGTATTAATTTTGGTTCATAATCTCAGGCATCCCCCTGACAATAAAAAATTATGTTACCTAGAGTGATGTAAATTGGGTACCATAATAACTAACTCACTTTTTAATGTCTCTCCCCTTCTCCAATACCAATTACCTTCTGCAACACCACAGCGTCATTGAAAAACACTTGAACAAATTGTGCACAAGAACCACTTTACAAGGAAAAATCAAGAGGATGTATGAAAAAAAAGTATCTTACTACAAAGACTGTGTAAATCAAGGCAAGGAGATCACTGTTCCCCTACAGCTTATAGAGTGGTCCTCTTTTATGGGCTTTTTCCCATCAGCATAGAGCAGGTTTTACAGCTCCTCCTCTCCCCCCAAATGGCATCAATTAACACTGGAATAAACACACTGAGTCCAAATTTCAGGCAGTGTAAGACAACAAAGCCTTTTCAGGCTGCCGTAGGAATTCAGACCAGCTAAGAATCATTTTTCACATTCATTAAATGTATCATGTTTGGCCCTTTTTTGCAAAGCAAATTCAAAGTGATTGAAAAAAACTTCCAAAGAAGCATAGCTACATTTTAGATTGACCTCTGCATACAGCAATCACATTTATTAGAATGCAATGCAGATTTGGGCTTCATAATACAGAGCCTATTATAAGTTAATCACCACGTAAGGAAAGAAATTTAAAGGTGGACAGACAAGCAGAAAGAAATAGAAACCATGCACATAAGATAACATAAGTTAACTTAGAATAAACCTCTTGGAAAGGGAACATGAAAAAAATCTTGACTGGTAATCAAAAAATGTATAAAAATTCAAACCAGTTGGATGACTACATATAAAGGCCACACTTCTCAAAAATTTAAACACTTGCTACATCACAACAGGCTCTACTCCTTTCAGAGACAATGATTTTTTCTTGTAAAGGGGAGGCTTACACTATTCTAATGAAATAGTTGTTTTGATTATTTAATTCAAGATACCAAAATGCCTCAGACATATTCTCGATGATAAACATGACCCTGTATTCTTTTGCTTTAGTCTAAAGAGCCCTCTAGTGCTCACCAACAGCAGCCGTCATATTTATTTCAAATAAGGAAGGAACTTCCTTGCAAATCTCTGCCTATTAGCTCTGCCAAACACCTCCAGCTAAAGGAAAGAAAATGAATTTTAGGCACTGGGTGATACATCTGCATGAAGAAAATAACTTAAATTCCATAATTTGGAAAATATGTTTATACTGCTTCCTGTATAATTTTAAAGGACTCATGGATATAAACAACATTTCAGTCATCCACTCACAATACTCATTGATACATATTTATTTATATATATAAAAAAGAGCCTTCAGTTTTCAAAATTATTTCTCTCTCTCAATCGCCACTGATGGAAGTCAGTGACTAATGGGTTACACTGCAATTATCTGCAAAGAGGTATTTTTTTCTATACAGGTTCTAACAATTAATTGCAAAAACCTTTGGACTATGTTGTGGAGAAAAGTTGTGATTAGCTTAAGATTTCTTATTCATTCATATGCCCTGCTCCCTCATCTGGGCCAACAAAATTGCCTGTGGAGATAAGCTATGAACTACACCATGATATTGCTCAGCACTACCACAGGCTGTAGAAAAAACCTATAGAGAATATGCCTTCAGCTTCCCTCTCCACCATCTGAGAAAGGATTTTAACCCATTCCTCCACTGAAAAGAGCTGCACGACAGAGATGTGTGCAACCCATGAAATAGCACAAAAATATGTGCTATTTTACATTTTGCCAGATGGAGTCTACTGATAGACTAATTTGATCCGCTCTGTAATGTCCAATGCCTTGAGTTCCTGTCCCTAAAAAAGTTTAGTAGTACAGTACTTGTTGCTGAATCTTCCAACCCCCATCAGTAACAATCCAACAATGGATTTACCAGTGAAGGGTCATTGCTAGCTACCACAGAATGAATACCATTCCCTTTTTTTTAAGGGGAAACTGATTCTTATCCAAGGAGCTGTAATATTAAAAAAAAGTTAGTACAAAATTGTAACTGATTTCCTTTCCTTATCCTAACATCAGCGAGTTACTGTCAGTTACACCTTAGAAACACTATTTTGTCAACTGCAGTCACAACCCAGACATGAAAGAAAAATATATTCTCTGCACTTCAAATTTAAGAAACTACTTGTATACTTACAAGCACATGCCAGAGAGTTATTCTTTCACTGTGCAACCAGTATCAAAATTCCATACCCAGAATCTGCAGGACGCTTTCAAAAAAACACCAAAAAAACCTGCAAAGCCACTGAAGATGTCAAATCACCCCTCTTGTTTAGCTGAAGACCTGTCTATCTTATATTTACAGAGCCTTTGGCCTTAGCAACGGCAAAGGGTTGGATATAACATCACCGCCCTTAGAGACAATGAAACTTTCACAGGAGATAATAAGGTTATTTCAGTTCTCACAATTCTCCTAGACCCCACTATGCAGCAAAAATTGTCCAGGACAAGGTACCTCTACTACCTATGCCAGGACTAGGGAATATATGTGTCTAGAGGATAATGAGACGGCAAAGACAAAACTACTATGTTCTTTAAGCTATAAAAGTGTAGCTTGTACTGAGTGCTCAGACTGGTATTTCTACATCACTTTAACTAGCCTTGATACAGCTCTTGAAAGTCAATTTTTAAAAGTTTCTCAACCTGAAGGATACTTGTTGTCTGCAAGAGAACATTCTTCATCTACTCCAAAGCATTTTCTTTAGGGAGTATTATATTTTATTCCTGCTTCTTTCATGACTTGTAGTAGTTTTTTATATCTACTTCATGATTGCAATTGAAAAGGGGCAAGAAATGTGATGCTGCAGTGAGAGAAAAGCTAATATATTAAATACTCACACAAAAAAACTTAGATATCTATAACTTCTTGATTTTTAGAATGACTGCAGAAGTTTTGAGAATAAAGTTTGATAGCAAAGACATGCCCTCTGATAAGACTGATATTTATCCTCAAGATGTCATTTCAAAGTCCACCTTTAGATTTGCTGTAGTATAATCATATATTACATACAATCAGAACCACTGCTAAATTAATGGGATTAGGAAGCCTGACATTGGCCTTTGTCTGAGCTCTGCTAGGCAAGCTGGACATACGGAAAGTAACATTGTGACTTCTTGTTTACTCATCCATTAGGAAGAATACAGAATATGTAACACAGTCTTAACTCCCTGAGTAAAAGATGTTTATTTACAGAATTCTTACTTCAGGGACTTGAACACTTTTGTGTTGTAGTCACTGTAAGAATAAGAAGTTTAAATTATTTTAAGTATGGAATGAAAATGTCGATTCACTTACCTCAGTTACAGAGCATTTGTGCAAAAGCTTTAGAATTGTTCATAATGTCCTAGCATTAGCACAAGCAGGTTATCTAAAAATAAATTAAATTTATGTTTCCTATGAAATCAGTAAAATTATCTAGGGAATATAAGAAGAAGGGAAATACATAAAATCCTGTAGTGAATTTAAGTCTATGGAATTATTGTACTGAGATCATTAACAACAAGGTCAAAGCACCTACGAGTTCACCAAGAGCAACAGTACCAAAGAAGAAAACATTGTTTTCCCAAAGGAAATTTACTGCTACTTTACTATTATTATATTTTCCCATGTAAATTAGAGTTCAATTCACAGCGTCCTGTTATGATTTCCCTCTTCCTGTAACCTCCATTAGAAAATGAAATGCAGCATGAAAGAAAGCAGACTGACACTAGAACAAATTAATTCTGATGCTCTGACACAGGGGATTGAATTGTTTTATTATATTAATGATAATACAGATTAATTTTGAAGAACCCTACTGGTCCTAATTCAAAGAAACTAGAGATGCCACAAGACTGTTTTGTTAAAACAAGCAAAAATTTCCAAGGTCAGAAAAGAACTTTGCACACCATTATTTGACAGGAACATTTTCAAATACTTCCATGACTCAAAAACATGTTTGACAGCTGATCTCAGGTCAACAGTCACAAACACAAGGTTTCATTTTCACCCTAACATAGCCAAAACTATCAACTAATCTATCCCCTGAGAAAGACATAGTATACCAAATTTATTCAACTTTTTTTCCTCTCCTCCTTGAAGAACAGACAGGGTAAGGAAAAAAACATTCACTACACATCCCTATTGAGATGTGACTCTGCAGAGGTCAACTCAAGTGAGCAAGCATATTTTCTTCATCTGAAAACTGAAAATCATAGCATGAATATGCATCTTTGCAAATGCTTTAAAGAGAACTGCAATACTGTAGTTACAAAAGATACAAGTGATTCTGTCTTCATCTTTTAGAAGTACATTGAACAGAAATAATTTGCAAGATGTACCTTCATGCTTTCTGTTTCACGTTTGATTAATGACCTATTTTTCTTTTCCACTTCTCAGGAGAGATTTCAGAAATGAACTCATTTTTCTTCTGTGATCAAAAAGGTTTGTGGATCTCATAAGACTTTACAGTGATCTCTTCAAATGCCCATTAACATTACATGTCAAAAGATGAGGAGATTTAAATACGAGCCCAAGATTCTTTCAACCCCTTTCAAATGAAATAGAAGTCATACACTAAAAGTTTTACAACTGTTTCATGTAAAGTCAAGTATGAACTAAGTTCCCAGTTGAAACTGAAGCTACTTCCAAATTCTGTGGAACCCAGACCAGAGCAGGGAGCACTGCGCAATGGCAGTACATGCTACAGCCACCATCCTGCCTGGCAAAACCCCTCTGCAGCCCTGTACTGAATGTTCACCTCTAGTTATGAAAGCTCTAAAGAGAGCAGCCACCAGTCCTTCACAGACTTCACACAGGAAACTGGTTGGATTATACAGAATTAAGAATGGTGTGACATTAAAATTCAGCATTTCTCAGCAGATAGTAATAGTATACAACCAGAAAATCAGTCAAACTCTTGGACCTCAGCTTCCAGAGGCAGCTGGAGTGCTCACCTCTCAGCAGTGGCTGCTCTCCTAGTCCAGCAGTGCTGTCTTCAGCACATGTCCAGGGGCTGCCTGCAGCTGTTCAGAGACTTAGACAAGTACAGTTTTGATTCCCTACAATTACAGCATTATTCCTCATGGCAACATAGGACATGATAAGCAACATTTGGCACATAAACCTCCAGTATTTAAATAACATTATGAAACCTGATTTTAATCTGTTATTAATCACAGTCTTGTGTCTGTAATTGTCCTCCCTACAGAAAAAACACTCAAACCTTTATGGTCATGCCTTCAAAGCACAAATTTACCAAGAGTGACATAATAAAAAAGAAAATAATGTATTCAAACTCAGCTCCATACATGAGAACCAGCAAGTTTTCTCTTTTAAAATAAACATAATTTGGAGGGCAGTAGGATTTGGGAACTTTTAAAAGTGTTCTTTGTAAATGTCATGATGTACAGTAAACTATTCGTTTGAAGTTTAATTAAGAAGTAAGGGGAAAAAAGCCAACTGCTCTGGAAAGATATGCAGCTCCACAATGCTTCACTGTGTACTTCAATATCTGTGGCTCACATAGCATAGGTAAGCCCTCTTTAGGTACCCGGGGAGACTGCTCTAAGGTCTGCCTAGAGCCTTTTCCAGGCTGAACTACACCAACTATCCTCATATGGAAGTTACTCCAGGCCTCTGATAGTCTTCATGGCCTTCCACTGGACTTGCTCCAACAGATCCATAACTTTTTTATGTTGGGGGCCCCAGAGCTGGACACAGCACTCCAGGTGGGGTCTCACCAGAGCAGAGCAGAGGGGCAGAATCCCCTGCCTCAACCTGCATCACACTTCTTTTGATGCAGCCCAAATGCAATAGGGTTTCATATTCAGCTTTTCATCCAGCAACTCCGCCTCGACCTCCTCCACAGGGCTGTTCTCAATCCACTCATTGACCAGTCTGTACCTATGTTTGGGATTGCCACAACCCAGGTTCAGGACCTGGCACATGGCCTTGCTGAACTTCATGAAGTTTGCACAGTCCCACCTGTCAGGCCTGTCCAGGTCCCTCTGGATGGCATCCTTCCCTCCAGCCTGTCAACCTCACCACACAGCTTGGTGTCATCAACAAACTTGCTGAATTGTTGTTGCTTGTACTACTCAAGTACAAGCAGTAGTCCTAAACCTAAAATAATATTAGTGAACAAACAACTCACTGTTTTCTCAGAACACATCCCTCTTTCCCCTGTTGTTAATGTCATCAGGTTGTCTGTGTTGAGCCCGAAGTAACAGCTTTCTATCCCAAACTCTTCTGTCAGAGTGCCAAGGGGGAGAACAGATAATGAATAGGCAAATGATAAATGAGTGCTCGGTGGCACTCGCCCAGGAGATGGACACAGAGAAGCAGGAGCTCAGTAAATCCACACACATCAATATTCTGGATGGGAGAGGTCCTCAGGGGACATAAATTCCCCCCTGCCACCCCAAGGGTATCACCATATGCATGCTCTCAATCCCTCTACACATTGTGCCAGTCCAGCTTCTGCCTGTGTTTCAATTCATTCCTGCACCCCTTCATTCACTAGCTGGATCTCCTGAGCTAATGGAGAAGATAACCATCAGAGCTCCCTTAATTCCGAGGCAGCAGCTCAGGACAAAGTAGCACATGCGTGTGTCTTCTGAGAATAAAGAACCGGGATAGAAACCACACAAAGGGAATCAGAGGTAATGAGCATGTAATCAGTGCTGAAGGGCATGCTGCACACTCTATGACTTTTTTTAATGCCTGCCTTTTACAGCTTTTGTAAATTAACACACTTAGCAGGCTGGTGGGATCAGAGTCATCTGTAACATAAAATCAATATATTCAACTGTTAAAAACAAGCAAGTGTAATTTTGGGTTTTAGAAGATATTAGAATTGTAATTTATTTTATTTTGCTATTAAAAATGTCTACTTATACTATGTAAAAATCTAATGTTTTATTCAATAAATAAAATCTAGAACTATTCTTCATATTACTTTACCTTTGGTTTTAAGACCTGAGTCAGTTAATCTCTGTGGATTTTGCAAAATCTGGTGATTAAGACTCACTTTATTAACACACACAAAAAAGATAAACATTTCGTAAGAGCTAAAAAACCCCAGAAGCATTCAAAATAATTAAAACAGTGGTTTGTTTTGTTAATGACACAGGAGTTCTAATTCTTATTAAATTTTCCCTTTATAACAAAAAAACAACTTTTTTGATTCAAAAGCAAGTCATTAGAACTGTGATGACAGAATTAAACATATCCTCAACTGAAATTTTACTCAAATTTGTGCTTTGTTATTTTAAATATTTAGATGTAATATAACGTCTCCAACACGTTCCAATCTGGTGCAACTGCGGGCTTCCCCTGAAAGAAGAGCTCCTAATTGCCTCCTTCCCCCTCACCTCTCTCTTCCTTAGCTTCCTCTCCACCAGACCTAGTAACTGTGCAACCACAAAGACAGTCCAGTTGACTCATCTGACAGAAGATTTAGTCAGTCCTCTGCCAACCTCCAAAAAAGAAAAAACAGTTTTCATTGGACCATTTCATTGGACTTGCCCCAGCAACAGAGGAAGTATATGAAATGGTACAGAAATGTAACAGAACTCCACTTTTTCCTATGGGAATGGCAGTTGTACTAGACGGCATCATACCCAGCCACATGCTCAGGGCATAGTTTTAAGCCAAAACTGACCTAATTTCATCTTACCCTCCCCCCCCCAAAAGAAAGAGGATCCTGACTTCTAACTTGTGCCAGAATAGCCCTGGTGTAGGCATGTAATCTGCAAGGTCTGGGCACTGAGCAGAACCTTATATGACAAAACAACTTGATCCCTTTCCAACTGGTCCATGTCTATTATCCAGTTAATCATGCTGCTAATAAATGCTAGAAGTAGCATAAAAGAGAGTGGCAACACCTGGTGGGTGGCCAGGAGGAAGACAGACACCCCCTACAGCAGAAGCACAGTCTGAAGGTATTTCCATGCAAAATCGAGGTCAAGGGCAATTCCTCCAAGAGCCCAGAGCAAGGTAAGGAAGGAGGGGAGCTCCACTTCATGAGGCCAGCAGGCACTGACCACGTTCATTCTCTGCAATCCTTACACGGTCCCTGTGTGATGTATGAAGACTCAGGCACATTTGAAACTTCCTGTGTTTGAGTGGCTTCTACCTTTTTCACATCCTTCCACTCCCCAAGTATTGTTCATTTTCTTCTGACAGTTTAATGAATGACACAGAGTGATCCCACTAAAGCAGCATCACTTTTGTAATGAAGAAATAGGAGTTCTCTTCCTAAGTCCACTACTGTTTCAATAAATAAATAAAACCAATTATTTTACTCTAACTGTTGTTTCTTTTCTTCCCATCTTCATCTCTTTTTACGCTGGAAGGATCTGGAAATCTACTGCCACACAAACACACAATAACTGTACATGCAATATTTGTCCCTTCACCCCTCTCCTCATCAGCTTTAGATATCAATTCATTTTTTAAATTACCTATAGAATTTATTTTTAAAATATCCTGGAACACTTGAGTTCTATTAGACTTTTTCTAATGTATCTGAAAAGATCAATTGGCACAAACAAATATAGAGAAAACTACATATTGTACAGTATTTGCCAGAATAAAATGCAGCACAGAAAGGAAAATGGGCCAGTGCTCAGCTGCACAACAATGATAGATTGCAAGTAAAAAACCTGCATTCCAAAAAACAAGTTTTAAAATCCAAATATGCTGTAAAGTTGAAACATTTAATTTACACAAGCAAAAGACAGGATAGAAATGGTTCCAAGTCTGTGAACACTACAGAAGTATCCCAAGCACAAAACCAGGTATCTTCAGAAGAAAGAATACCTAGCAGTATTTCCAAAGAAGCTGCTTCCAACTTCTCTGAACTGTTTTAATTCATTTTCATGACTGTTTCTCTGAGGTCAGGAGCAGACCCCATGCCAAAGAACATGATCTGTTTCACTAGTCAAAAGGGAGTATTTGGTTTGGGAAGCATGAGGAATGTTTAAGGGGGCATATTTTGGGGCTTTTTGCAGGTTACTACCAGGAAAATTCCAGATTATTGGGTCTAGATTACAGGAGAAGAAAGTGATGTGTAACTACTTATATGTCATAAAGAAGTTCAATATGCATTACTGCATACTAAGTTTGAAAAGCAGTCAGTGTTCCCAGCCAGAACCACATAAACGAGAAAGATTCCACATGTTCATCCAAATCAATCTTTACAGAATGTAATTGTAACTCCAGAGAAGGAAGCATGCCTTATCCCACCACTAACTGCATTCAAAATTTCCTCTTGCACAGTTTCTCCAGGATGGCCTCATTGTGTGAGAATCATGTGGAAGAACGTCCACATGAGAAGCAGACTTTCATACTGCTTGAAAAGTGTGAAAATATATTCAAGAATACATTCAAGAATTGCATGAATGAAAGAAAATTACTCTTACAGCTTATCTGCACAAAGAAGTTACTCCGTATTAATTGAAGGTATGAATATACAGTACAAATTCAAACATTCAGCAACTACTTCCACATGCAATGAGTTCAACACTCCAGTGTAGTGAGCATTATAATTCAGTATAATTTACATTGAACAAGAATATTCAGTAATACTCAAAACAGGAGCCAGTGTGGAGCAATGAGTGTTGTGTACATTCTGCCTTTTTCCCCAGCAACTTCCCTTGGAAGAAGCATTTTCAGCATCAGTAAAATGCAAACATAAAATAAAAAATAAAATTAAACATGCTAAACAATTTAACTGAACACCACAGATTTCCAGGAGAGAGCACACTGCTACTTCCCTGTTTGTTGATAGCTCATTTACGGAGATGTTCTGCTGATGCAAGTCCTGCCAAATCCTGCACATGAAGAGGGTAGGGAACACTGAAGATATTACCCCTTTTTGCTGCCTGCCTCACTTTCTGCCAAAGATGGCCATTGCTGCAGCACAATAAGCAATCTGTCTGTGCCTTGTGCCTCCCCAGTTCACAGTCCACTGTATTTGCTGTCTCTGAACATAAGTTTGTGCTATGTACCATCTGTGAACCACCCTTGCTGCTCAACAAGTATCTGCGTTGTTCTGCTGCTTTGTCCAGTGGACTGAAGAGAGGCGCAGAATAGGGAGCTAGACATTGCAACCGCTGCAATCACCCAACCAAAACTTAGCAGGGTTTATTAGCCAGAATTTTCAGGAAGATTAATTTGAAAAAGCTTTTAAAATGTATTGGTTAAACCGTAACTAAAGTTTAAAAGTGACTGAAAATGCTTTTAATTTATTTAAGAAGTAAATTTAATTTATTTTAGAATTCACAAACAAAAGTCGCTTTTAAGTAAAAGAATCCATAACAGATTTGAATGCGATTTAATTAATAAGCTTTTGTAGTTAGCTTAAATTCATAATCCAGAATGTCCATGTAGCAATTTGGAATATTCTTCTTGAATGTTCCTATGTATGCAAGCTTAAGAGACTGCTATTCATTCTTTCTGAGACACAAAATGCAGTGAAGATAGAGGGCTGTATTTATAGTACTGGGCTGGAAGGTAGCTATGAAGTGTGAAGTGAAAGTATTTCAAGTAAGTATTTTTGTAAGGCATTTGCAAAATGACAAAAATTACTCTGTTGCCTAGCTCATTTTTCAACTGAATTACTTAACCAGACGGAAAGCCAAGATATGTGACCTTTTGTGCCAAGTAAGGTCACATATCTGGGTTTTGAGGGGTTTTTTAAAATTAAGTTTAAAAGTAGAAACTACTCTGCAAAGGCAACCGAAACTTTTTGAGGAAACTAAAGGCAAATGCATTTTCTAAAGGATAATTGCTTAGGCAATTAGACACACAAAATAGATGTAATCTAACAACACTCAGACTTCTAATGAAATACATGTATGATATCACCCCTGTATTACTGACCATTCTGATGTGTACTGCAGGCTGAATTCTTCCTTTGCAAGTCACCTCTTAAACACGCCAGGAAAAAAAAAACCAGAAAATTGCATATATACACATTTTAAATAAGAAATAGCCGCGACATAACTAAATTCTTACTCTGAGAGCCATGGCTTTTAAGTTTTATAGTTAATACTGGATTCTGCTTCACTTTCCAGCATCTGCATTCCCTCATAGCAGAACCTGCAGCAGATCAGATGGAGGCTTAAACTTATGAATTGAACTGACGTTTACAAATCAGAAGTGACACAGAGAAACTCTGCAATTGAATCACTCAATCTGTGTACCCTCCCAGCTGGCTTCAGTAGTATGATACATCAGATTGCAATTTACCATGGACAAAAAGATTTTTCTCACAGTTGCTACATCCAGGACTACATTAAAACATTGGAAGGATTTTACAAGGCTTTAGGACCTGACAGATCTTACACCAGATTTTAAGAAAAATTAAACAAATTGTTTTTGTTTTGGACACCCTTATTTTCCCAGACAGAAATGGGAAGTGTTATAGAACAACCAGACCTAATAATATTAGGTAGTACAGTCTTCTATAAAGCTTTAAAACCTGTTACAGACATGTCAGCTACGTTACATTATTAAGGTCTACAATCCTGCACACAACTGTAGAAAATGTGAGTGTGTCAATAATCCATCTTTATTTGAGTGAGCAAATCAGGAAATGACTTACACATACTTAGAGCATTGGGGCTTCAAGACCTATTTCTGAGAGGCAAGAGGACAGACTTCTTTCAGCATATCAGAGTGCTCAGGTTACAAGTTCATGTGTGATCAAGGATCTTGTGATCAATGCTGCAATCCACCATCAAAAAGTCTACTTCTCATGAATAATAAAAGCTGCTTTACATAGTGGGTATTAAGTATTTTCTTTAAGGCCTAACTAAGCATCCAAGGAAGCCTCATCCCACCAAAGGCAGTAGCATGTGTAGTAGGTATTAATTTGTACTAATTTACTGCAGTTTGAAAGCACACTGATACAAGCCTCATCAAACGGTAGCAACCAGTATACAAGTCTTTCAAAACACAAAAGAGCATAAAGCAACTAAGAGTAAACTAGAAACAGACACCAGAATTTTAAAGTATTTTTCCAATCTTTTATTTCCAAAGTAATTAAACCCTCAGTGAGAAACGGCCAGGCTAAAACTGTCAAATTATACAGTTGTGTTTGTGTAACACCAGTCTCTTTCTCCAGCTACATTTCAAATGGGAAAAGCATACAAAATTTTTTTTTAATCAAAACCAGGCAAAGTATTTTCCCATAAGCTTTCCAGGAAAGTCAACCTCTGGACTAAAACCAAACATAAACCTTTCATCGGGAAAAAATTATATTTCATTACATTATGAATATGCAAAGACAACATTCAGACATAAAATTAATGGACAAAATTCTTACGTAACTTTCCACTTAGCAGCTACTACAGACTACCACCTCTTTTAACAAGAACATAACGTAGTAATTTATGTCAAAAAACTCAACTGAATTCAAGGCACAGGCACTATATTGTGTGCTCTCTACTTCTGTCTGATTTTTGTACACTAATCTTCAGCATCAGGAACAAATGCTCAAAAAGCATGAGAATATGTTCTACTCCACAAAGCCACTTTTGTCCACATAACTATGCATGTTATCTTCCAAAAAGCAGTAGATAATTTCAAAGAATCACAGAATTTTGACAAGTTTGACAGTTTACAATTTTCCAGTATTAAAGACTTTTAGCTTATTTATAAAATCATTACTTGGAGAAGCTAGGATATTTATTTTGCAATATGCATCACCTTCCTCTAAACTGAAGAAATAAAAAAAAAATACCTGCAATGAAGGTTCTGCAAAAAGAAAAAGTCTGAAGTGTCTTGTAAAATTATTTAAATTTTAAATTTAAAAAAAACTGTAGTGTAAAATCTGCAACACTCCAGAAAACTTTTGCAGAAAATTAACAAACCCAAGGTCTATTTTACCAGTTCTTAACTCTTTTAAAACTACTGTAACACACCTATCTGTGGATATTGGATCATTAATAAGATTTAAGTGAGACAGTTGTTCTACGTAATGTTCTAAATACTGCACCATCTTAACCAACACATTAAAAAAATACCGGTTTTAATTTTGCATTTCAAGATCTCCCTTAAAATCTGCTCACAATGTACATAAAAATGGGGAGCGAGAATACAGAACACATCAGACCTCTGAATACTTTACTCACTAACACCTCTCTGCCTTAAAATAGGCACCTACAGGAACAGATGTTTGCTTGCTTTTAGCTGGAATCCTGAAAAGCACAAACGGCCTAAGTTTTAAAGTCACCCGCAAAAACTGAAGAAAATAGTTGTGTCTCAGTTTTCATGCCAGCGAAACATGCATAGTAAAATACACGTTGGCAAACACAGAAAAGAGTATTTGGAAGTGAAAGTCATCAGATTATACCCAGTGCATGTTCAGGTTTCTGTTCCAAATCCCAGCTGCCCTCCGTGGATCGCAATCCAGCGTTTCATCCGAACACATGGAGTTGTAGAGCACAGTGAGGCTGCTGCTTCATAGGTGGCAAAATCACCAAAGGAGACAGAATGGGCATCAGAGCCATTTCCAGAGAAACTGTTCCTGTAAGCAATTAAAGGTCCTCTGGGACTGTACAGTTTGATCAGTTTACACTGCCCTTTTCTACTGACTTTTAGGAAATACGTTGTAAATTTCCATTTTCTTTTTCCACTGCCCACACAGTATGGATGGAAATCAGCAGATTTGCAGCCTATTCCCAGTTCTGCTATTAAATAATATTCATACTATGTTAGTCCTAATTTTACTAGGACATAAAATGGGAAAAAGAAAGAACCCCAACCAACCCAGAAAAAAGGAAAAAAACACTGACTTTATCTGAGCAGCTAGTCCAAATATGGTGTCTCAGAGGTGGTGTGACTTAGAAACACTGTCAAACTCCAACTTGTTTAAGAATTCTACCTAGCTAGTCTGTGAATTTTCTGGAAAAGCTTAACCAGCTACCCACAGATGCATGTGGGTAGCAATGTGATGTTATTCCGGGAAAGTCTACTTGTAATGTCCATGTTTCAGAAGCAACATCACTCACCTTCAGGCAATTCAGTACTCAAATTCTGCCTTCTGTGACATCCTTGCAATAATTTTGACTTCTACAGGGATTGCTGTAACCAAAGTATTTTACGGAGCAATCTAATTTTTATACTTACATCAAGTAAAATAGTGTCTTGATACCATCTGCAAAATAAATAAGATACTAAAGTGCTGATTTCCTCGTAAGTAGATACTCTTTTGTTTGGGTATTTTGACCAGGAAGGCTTAGCCCAACTTTACAGGCATGACTTAAAATACAATACACAATTCCATTAACCATTTTGAGAACTTACTTAGAGCCCATTCACTGGACATCACACAACATTTCATTTTTTGAGCGAGCTTCAGAATATCCCTGTTACAGCATGGTGCTAACAGCACCAAGGTTGCAGGGTCAATCCCTGTATGGGCCATTCACTTAACAGCTGGATTTGATGATCCGTTGGATCCCTTCCAATTCAGAATATTCTATGAATCTGTAATTATTTACTGCATGTTGTACCTAAAAAGCCCACGTACAGAAACCTTCACTAATTTGCCTTTGATGACACAGGTAGTGACTATCAGATTCCTACACACAGGCCTTGAAACTTGTCTTCTAGTTCCATACTGAAAAAAACCTTTCCACTTTTTCAAAGATGAAGACTTAAGCAATATTTGGGAAATTATATTTAAATCTTGAGCAAATGTTTTCTAAAATCCATCAACACATGTAAATGCACGACTTTACACTAGGAAGACTGCACAATGCATCTCTTATGGTCATGCAAAAAGGACTGAAATATGAAAAAGTCTGTTTATAGGAACAATAACATTTACAACTACAAGCTTCTCTTCTGTACCGGAAAAAAAGTTGAGCAGCCATTCAAGATCAGTGAATTTAAGTCACTGTCTTCCTCCACAAAGAATTGATGAAGTCCTATGAATAAAGTTTGGGAGAAGCCAAATTCTGCAGAACTGGCTCCAACCTACCCAGTACCTTTCCTTTTGCATAGTAGCATCTATAATCACTCCTACTCCAGCATCTTCATTCCTTTACACCATATCAAAGCAATGAATGTCTTTGAGTTTCACTCCTGCTTGTTCCAAGCAAAGTTATCCACCTGACATTTTAACATGCTAAGTTTTCTCTTACTTATTATAAATCCTGCAAGCCAGATTGCTTTATCTGGTTATTACCAAGGTGTGGTCTTTATTTTAAGCTCTGGTAAGAAAAGAATATTTATCACCATGTCCACAGCTGCTAGTCATGAATGATTAGTTTCACAGCTTTCAGATCTTGCCACATCATTTGAATGCACTATACAATGGCACATTTCAGAATGATGAGCTTCTTCAGCCAGTACATCCACTGGAAAGAGTGGTGAGTGATTCAGTCCTCTCAGCCTAAATGCACTCTTCCCTTTAATGGCTTTTCATAATTGTTATTGCATATGGATACCTCTGGGAATTACATAATGTATGCATGTCAGTGCAAATCTAACAATTAAAGTTTACTTGGAAAAACGATGAACGAAAAAGCAACATGGTAGAGAAACGTAGGGACAGAATCTACAATTACAAACTTCTAGCCTTTCTATAATGTTAAGATTAGGTTGCAGCTCAGCAAAAACTTCAGAATGTTCATTTTAATCTTCCCCTTCATGTGACAGACAGTTCTTTGAGTCTCACATTCAACATTAGGTGTTAAACCAAGTTTTCTCCAAAATAAGAATACTGCTATCAAAAGTGGTACTTTAAATAAGTGTTATAAAATTTGCCTCCACTTAAAAGTATTGTGACAATATTTAAGCAAGACTGTCAATCCATTTCCATGCAATCATATTTGAATATCAAATTTCTGTATAATAAATAAGATGAGGCATTTTCCCTTTACATACTTAAATAATTTAAAATTATGTCTATGTTCTTATCCTGAAAACAAACTTTACCTAAATGCCCCCTTAAATATGGATTAACACAGGTAAAGAACAAACCAAGACCTGAATTACAAAACAGAAAATCTTCTGTCCTGTGCTAAACCCCTGCAGCTCTCTACAGGTTTCCTGCAACTTTCGTTCATGTCCCAAGCCATGGTGAAGCCCACCTCACACTAAGAGAAAGCCAGATGCAGAAACCAGTGAAGCCTCTGAACTCCAGCCACCAGAGAGGAAAATATGAGCTTCCAATACTTAAATTGTCTCTCTTTCAGAACGTCATTGCTAGAATTATTTTAAGACCTTTTTTAACGTTAAAAGTCTTTCTCACCTTGATTTTGCAAGTTTATTTATGTGTGTACACATAAAATAATTTCCCTAAAGCCTTTAGTTCTGTCATACCAGAATTTCCACTAAAAAATCACCAGGACTGAAAGCTTCTAGCTTTTAGCCACACAAAACAGCCCTGAGGTTTCTCATCTCTCCTAAAAGCATGTGTTACAACTATATTTTCCAATTCTGCAAGTCCTAGTAAAGAGGGGAATCAATTAAACTGTGTATTCTCCAAGTTACATACAAATCCTGTATTAAAAACTTCAACTTGAGCTGGCAAAGTAAAAAAAAATGACAGAAGCTATTGAACAAATTCAGGCTCCAGTTAAAGTGTGGTAAATCTATAGCTCCGAAACAAACAAAGTTACCATGGTGTAAAGTCTGAAGTACCTGGGAACAGAATTTGGTAACCTGGCATTTACTCACTTCACTAAACCTAAAGCCCTGCAAGGATCAAACAATGAATAACTATTCTCTAATTTGTGAGAAGAAATGCCTAGAAACCCAGGATACAAAGGTGAAATGAGGATAAATCCTTTGCTTCCATACAGAACTTTATGACTTTTGTTAGTCTAAGCCAGGCCATGGATATTGCTTTAATATGATATATTTTCAGTGTCAAATTACATTTGTTTAAAAATAAAGCATGATTCATACAGAATTTGCATGGAATTTTAAAGTAGACTGAATAGTACAGCCAGATGTATAATCCTTTAAACAACTTCAGTTGGGATTTCTTTTTCCATATAATAAATGTAATTGCTTCAACTATGGATTGTGAACACTTGGATACTTAAATATTTGTTTCTGCACCTAGTTTATGTATTTCATAGTAAACACTGAGGGCCTGAACCTGAAAACTGTGAAGATTACTCATAGCAGTAGTTTCTTGAAGGCTAAGAAACTTTTGTAGTGTTGCTCTTGCACTTTACGTGTACCAAAGCACACCTAAAGAAAAGTATGTGAAAAACAATTTAAAACACCTGTCAAAATTAGAGTAAATTGTTAAATGAGTGTTATCCAAAATAATAATGAAACCTCAGTTAGGCTTCAGAATATTACTTTCAAATATGCAAAATTAAAGCCCCACTAAATGCCATTACCCCATTATGTTAGCCCTGGAGCATACTTGCATTCTGAAGCTTCCAGTCAAGAGGCACCACAAATAAATCCCAAAACAACCTTCAGTTAAACTCAAAAAGTTCACCTCTTTTGCAGAAGATAAAGTAATTAACACACATGCCTCGAGCCAGCAATCACCTCCTGTTCACCTGAAAGGCGGGGGTGGAGAAGCCTCGGGAGAAGGAGGGAAGTGGCTTAGCTCCCTTCCTCGCGCTTGTAAGGTGCCGCTCGGTGCCTATCCGAGCCCCCGGGGAAAAGCGAGGCGCCGGCGCTGGGAGCGCAGCGCCTCCCGCTGCCGGGGCGCGGCGGCCGCTGCGGACGGGCAGTGCGGAGCCGAGTCTCGGCGCCCGCCCGCTGCTCCCTACCTTTGCCTGGCCCCAGGCTTCTCCTGGGTGCGGGGCGGGCGGCACTCCGGGGGCGATGGAAGGCGGCCGGAGAGCTGCTGCGAGTCCCCGGTCTGCACTCGCGTCCTGCTGCCCTCGCTGCTCCTCTCCCCCGTCGCGCATCTGCCTCCCGCCCCGGAGGCTGCCGGCGAGCGCAGGCACCGGGGGTGCTGCGGCCGCCGAGGCCGCTGCCGGCGGCGGTCCCGGGCGTGTAGCTGCAGGCGGCGCTGCCGCCGCCGCCTCCCACAAAGGGCAAATTCATTTTCCACGTCCCGAGAGCGGCGGCGGAAGGGCTCGGTGCCGGGTGGGTCCCACAGCTACGGGGCGGCTGTGGGGGGAGGATCTCGCACGGCAAAGAAAAGCCTCTTGTCTTCTGGAAAACGTCGAATTATATCACGTCAGGACGACAAATTGTTATCGAGATCACCTTAAATTATTAGAAAGCCACAGTGTTTTCCTTTTTCTCATCTTTGATACTTTGGTGGGTTTTTTAAAAATAGAGGTTACCAATATCCACACACAATGTGTGTGAAAAAACACCAGTTTCACTTTGTAGTGCAACTTGATGATGGGCTAAGGGCAAACTCCTCCTAGTGCAAAATAGTAATAGGCCCAGCAATGTTTTCCATTTACAATGAGTTAAAAAATATGTATTTGTATATGAATTGTACAAAAAGCCATAGACCTGTTAAGCAGAAACTTGCACACTCTAACCTTTAAGGCATAAATGAATGGACAGTATTCCTTTTCCAGAGTGTGAGTTACATAACGTTTGCATAGTTTGCTGGCACATCCACACACTATTCATTGTAACGCTTTCCCAAGGTAGCAGGAAGCCTGTAACTGAGTGAGCATTTACCGCAGGTCAGATTCTGTCCTTGCCATACTTTGCTCTGGAAACCATCCTGTGAACACAGCTTGACAGTGAGAAGCACGTGGGACACTAAGGCAAGGGCCCTTTTACTCCCCTCTCCTTGGTATCATCAGGAGAGTTTTATAGGGCTGTTGCCTGCAGGAGCTACGTGTCATCCATGCAGAGTTCCCAGGCTCTTCCTGTAGATCTAAGTACTGGATCTCACAATAGATCTAAGTACTTCATAGAACACATAAAAGCTGTGCATACTTTGACTGAGCATAGAATTGTAGGTGTTACCAAACACATACAAAGCAGTAATTTTCAAACCCTGCAGACTAAGATTTGACTTCATGGTAAGCGGAATGTAAACAGAAATCCCCCCACACAGCTCAGCCTGACAACACAGCAATGCTGTCATTCAGACGTAGATGAAAAATGTGACTTTATACAGGACTTTGATTCATTGTCTATCTCTGATGTTTCTTAGTACTTTGCAATTTTGTTGCAAGAATCTTGCACATACCCTGAATCATGGCACTAAGAGGGATATCTAAAGTATGGTGAAACTGTTTCGATTGATTGAGACAGTTACACATTTCATGTTCGCGAATATTTGTATTTACAGAGACAACTCTTGAAGCTTCTTAAGGGTCAGACATGACAAGCATGGATGATGCAATAGCCTGATAATCCTGAAACACTCAGATGGGGAGTAAAAAAGGAAAAGAATGCAGGATGTTGGACCCCCTTAGGAAACACTTGTGAATTGGGTGTTCTTATTAAAAAAAAAAAAATCTTGCACAAATAAACAGTGAACACTTGGAGATACTCAGCTTATGTTATTGATCACACCATAACTTAACTGCACACTACTTAAATAGTTTTCAACTTCTCTTGTCTTTTAAATTGTATTAATTAGCTCAATTATTGGTTCATATTTAGAATCCCGCTTTCGCCAGCAATTAAATAACCCTGAGATTCAAAAGCCATACACTGCTCCTAATGTTAATAAAGATGTACTTGGCATTTGCACAGGATTTTTCTCAGAATTTCACAGGCCAGGCATTTTGACATTTCTAGGAAATGTTGTCACATGGCTGTTAAAGAAAAACTGAAGTGTGGACACATCCATATGTATATATATATTTATATGATTTATACAAGAACACAAAGTAACAGTACTTACCTTACTAAAAAGTAGCATCGCATCATTTGTTGCTGTGGTATTTTACTCCATGGATAAAATTCCAAATGTGAGGTACTTAGTGTCTGAGGCAGGGCACTTTCTCTGCAATCCACAGATGACCTTTTCTGTAGTTTTGCCCACAGCAGACCTGCTGGTCTCTGTGTTGATGGCAGGACACTGCAGTAACAGGTCACTTTGGAAACAAAATAAAGGCAGCCCTGGGGGACTTTGTATACCCTGGGAAGCCTACATTTCTGTTCCCAAAAGCTTCTCATACATTGTTTTATGCTCTATATCAAGAGCCAATAAACATTGCTTGCTATTACAAGCTGCTCTGAACTAACTGAAAAGAGCTGTTTATATTAATTAACAGTGACTGGTGACCATGCTTGAAACTGCACTGCCTGGTGCACTTCAGCACACAATACAAGCTTGTAATGTATGCTCAAACATGCCGTCTGCCCCTTTTCACAGCACCCTCAAACTGGTTTTCAATTTAATGCTTTTGAGCTATGATGTCTGAGAAACATAGGCTTTGATATCTGAAAGTGAGCTCCAGGTACCTCCAGGATAAGTGTGTTTTATGGAACTGGTATCTGCAGATGGAGCTAGCTGTCAAAATTCAAAGTGTCCCTAACATTAGGATTCTGACAGTAGCAGAGCAGCCTCTCTGTGATGGAATAAGGAGACCAGGCTATAGGAAGCAGCTCTTAAGAACTACTTAGAATGACTTATCCCTTTCCAATGTGTCCTTCTTCCAGGACCAAGGCTTTTAAGTTGAATTTAAAACCTTTCACTATACTGTCTAAACACCTTAGAGAATGCTACTATTTTATACCCATTTAATTATCCTATCCACGTCTTTCAAATCTCAGCTGAAATCATATAATTAAGTGAAATTCATCAGATTGGGCAAAGACTGCAATACAGAAGTGTTGATACAGCAAAGCATTCCAAAGCAGTATATCGAGAATGAGCATTCTTGCTCATAGTCAAAATGAGAAGATAAACCAGTTTCAAACTATTTTCATGAATTTAGCAATTTCCCTTTAAAATATACCTGAATTTTTTTTCAAATTGGTCCCCTCCTTCTCCCAATTTCTAGCTTTGCAGACTTTTTCTGAAGTCTCAATCCATATTGTTTCAGTCTTATCTGTGAGATGCAACAACCAATTATTAAACTGTTAACAGCATACTGAAACTACTTCATTAACTTGTAAATCAAAAACTATGAAGGGCAGAGAAAGTTTCAAAAAACACAATCAAGAGAAGTTACCGTAGCTGTTGAAGTTCTGCAGAGGAACCTGACAAAATGGAATTTACCTGCACTGAGTATATCAATTCCTAAAACATTGGATTCAGTTTATGTTTAAGGGTCCGTTGGCTACTAAAGTGGTATGACTTCACTAAAAGGATCCATGAAACCATTATTTTATATTTCTCCTCAAAATGAAGGTGCATCTGATGTGATATGTGTAGAACATCAATGTACGTAATTCAGTTAGGCAAATCATGTCCATTGGGTAAACACATCACTCTTTACAAAATGACAATCTAATTTATCATCACAGCCTGAAGCATGACCTCTGGATGTCTTCTGTCACAATTCTGAATGAATCCAAACCTATTCATCTTGCAGGAAGTCATTTGTTGTCTTCAAACATCTGTCTTGTGCCATTTGTGTAGCCCATGGCTCCATGATATTTTTGTCTCCTTATTGTGTGTTAACAATAAGCTTGTCTAATTATGTATTGTTGGTAAATAATTTACACTTTCCCTTTTAAAACAACTACCATCTGTGATTGCACTGGCTTTAAAAAAAGCTTTAAAATCAGGAATCTGCATGTCTTTTGCCTAAATTGGGTAGTGATTAATATACACTCCCCAGACTTTCCTTTTGTACACAGTGTGTGAGTTGTAGCCTTTTCCTAATACCTCTGGAAGAGGTTGCCCAGAGACACTGTGGATGCCCCATCCCTGTTCCAGACCAGGTTGGATGGAGCTCTCAGCAACCTAGTCTAGTGGAAGGTGCCCCTGCCCACAGCAGGGGGATTAGAACCAAATGACCTTTAAGGTCCCTTCCAACCCAAACCATTCTATGATTCTAAATATTTCGTAGTATTTGTGTTACACATATTTCCTGGATTTACTACCAATTCTACAGGACTATGCTTTACATGCATTTAAGATGAACAATTCACAGGAATGTGACACTTCTCATTTCCGCTCTTTTACTGCTCCTTTACCTGGTCCCTCGCTAAGTAAGAGCTACATACACACAGCTCCTTACACTAGCCAAGAAGCTCCTCTGGGGACAACGCGGCTTTGAGACAGGTCACCTGCACTGGCTAGGTCGGGCTGCTTTCCTTCAACATACCATCTGTGTACTCCCGACTCCTGCTACAGGCATGCGGAGACCAGCCTGGCCTCCTCTCCGGCTCCAAGATTGCCTTAAACTTAAGAATTAAACTCAAGAATTAGACTCGAGTCACCGCGCGGGGAGTGGGGCCGGCCCTCGGCTCTTTCGGGGGCTGCCTGTGACCCCACATTTTGCAGGAGCAGCGAGGAGACCTCGCTCCTCAGAGCGAGCCGCTCCCTGCCGTCAGCCGCAGCCGCTCGACCCGCCGCGGCACGAGCGGGACGCGGCCGTTGGGCGGCACGGCACGGCACGGCCCAGCGCCGCCTCCCGCCCGCGCCAGGACCGCAGGGATGCGCGCCGGGATCCGACGCACGGAATCGCGGCGAGGAACGGGCGTTTTGCACCAGCCCGCGCGGGGAGGAGCCGCGCTGGAGTAAAACAGAGGAAGTGGGAAGAATGCCACACTCCTGGGAATTGTTCATCGTAGGCGCGCGTAAAGCATAGTCATGTAGGACTCGTAGTAAAAGTAGGATATATGGG
>VZTX01009504.1:581130-629734 GCA_013400915.1 Pardalotus punctatus
AACGCAATGTCGCGCCCCTCACACCCCCCGCGTCCCCGCCCCCTCCCCTCAGCGGGAGCGCGCGCCCGCCGCCGCGCGCGGCCTGACGTCACCGCGGGCGGGCGCGCGTGACGCGTACCCTCCCCTGCCCTCCCCGCGCTGGCCGGGCCGCGGGCGCTGATTGGCCGCCTCCTTCCCGCTTCCTCCGCGCCGCCCGAGAACCCGCCATTTTGAAAACCTTGTTGATTCCGGGAGGGAGGGAAGAGGGAGAAGGAGAGGGAAAGGGAAACAGTGGCTGGCGGCTGCGGGGCTGTGCCGCGGCGGGGGGCGTGTGTGTGTGTCGCTGCGCCGGGACCCGCCTCGTCCACCAGTAACTGCTGCTTTCAGCTGCTGCCGCCGCGCCTGAGGAGGGAGCCGGGGCTCGAGCTGAGGTGGGTCCCGCCGCCATGGCCGTAACGGCGCCCGAGAGCGGTCCCGCCTCGCCGCGCCCGGGCCGAGCAGGGACGGGCTGTGACGAGGAGAAACGAAACGCGGCCGCCGCGCTGCCGGACTCCCGTCCCGCCCCGGGGACACGCCATGTGCGGGGCGCTTGTCAGCGGGGCTGCCTCCCTCCCGGCCCGTGCCCGAGCTGTTTCCCGGGTGCTGCGGTGTCCTGTAGCGGGAGCGGGCGGAGCGGTCCTGCTGGCTGGAGCGGGAAGGCGATGGCACCTTGGCCGCCGGCGCCACTGGGCTGTGCCCATCGCTGTCCCTTTGCCCCGGCATCCACCTTACAAGTCGGAAAGGGGGTGACAGATGGCGAGTCCCTGTCTGAAAACCCCAGGCGAGGGCGGGAGACCCTCTGCCGGTAAAGGTGGATCCCAGAACCCTTTTTCCTTAGCAAAACGTCGTCACGGATCCCGTTGTTGAAAAGCCGAAAAGTCTCTTAACTTTCCTTTTCCCTTCCTGCTCCCGCTGAAAGGAGAAGGAAAGACAGCTTGTAGTGCTTCCCTTACTTTTACTCGTGCCTTCAAGTAGAAGTCAGTAATGCCGTGAAAATGCCAGATTACGTGTCAAATGAAATACTGGTAGTAATACCCTGAAAGATTTTTCTTTTCCTGGTGATTTAGCCGGAAAACTTTACTTTTCCCCGTACTGTTGGTAATAAATATTAACTTAGTTTTCTGTTATTTGGAACACTACTCATCTCTGGCACCTGCTAATACCGCATATAAGCAGCAGATTTAAATGTTACTTATTGCCCCTGATCTCTTGCAGGTAATATTTGCTTTAATATTGCAAAAAGAAAATGGTTAGTTGTGTGAAATTTTGTTCCAGATCTAAACGGTGAGCATTTTTGAAAGCTAGAATTTTAAAATGGAACATATGGTTATCTTGCTTTATTGGATAGACATTTTCTGTTAGTAGAGAAATGGTACATGCAAAACTAAGATATCTTAGTTTTAAAGTTTACATATAGGCCGCTTCAGATGCTGAGAAAAGACTCTTAAATATGCTAGGTATGAAGCATTTATTCTTTTTGGTTGTCCATCTGCAAATTAAAACGAGAAAGTATTTTCATGCCCCAAGATGCAGCAGCTGTCTCTGTTATGAAAGCAGTGTTAATTCTTTCCTGAATTAGTTGCAACTTTTTTTTTTTTTTTTCATTTTTCTGTTCCCATTTCCCATCTAAATAAGTAACTTGTTTAAGTTACTAGGAAACTTGCATGCATAGTTAACCATGATCAGAAATAAGTATTAAGATCGTAGTAGAATGCGGTAAAATGGTGATATCTTAAAACACTGCAGTTTTTAATAGATAACAGTATCAGCTGCTTTGAGTGGGTGTTTCCCAGTGTTTCACAAAGCAGCATGAAGACTTGTGTGTGAAAAGAAGTGTTTTAAGAACGCTTTTAGAGTGTCCTTAACCAGACTAGTTGCAGAATGGGTGGCAACTTCTGAAAAATTGTATGTATTGTGTGTATGTAGAACACCTTAGTGATTAGAGGATGTGAACAATCACAGTACTAGCACATTGCTTCTACTACCCAAGATTATTTTTGAAAGCAAGATTCCTGTGTTTTTCATGTATGTTGTTCTATTGATGATGGTTTCCCCTGACTTTTTTTACAGAAGCACACACCATGTCTTCTGTTGATTCATCAAAAGAAGACACAATGTTGTCAGAAAAAACAGATGAGAAACAACCTGAAACTGAAAACAAAGCTGAGGAAAGTGATGAAGATGAAGAAGAGGAAGAGGAGGAGGAGGAAGAGGAAAAGGGTACTTGTTTTTCCATTGAATAATTTGTTCTTTAATAAATGGCAAGCTACTGAATGCAGCCTCCTGTGATTTTGGCTAATTGTACAATTATTATTGAGGAGATTCCATGGTGCATGTTTCATGGGTCATAATAGCTTCCCAGTAGACTGTTACAGGTAACGCCAAAAACAGTGGTGCTGATTTATATCAGAAAAGATTGAAGGAGTTGCCAGCATCATGGACTTCTATACTAGGGATTTTTTGGTTGTTGTATAAATTTTTTTATGATCATAGGAGGTAGTCTCCCTTATCAAATTGTTTATTGACACTCAGAAGTGGTCCGTGTTTGCAAAAGAAAAGCTTTTAAGTGTGCAGTAGTTTTGGAAACAATACAGATGTCTTTGCTTAACTACAATGGATTAATTTTCTGGGTATCCAAATGTAATTATGTTGGGTCAGTGGAAATTCCATGCGGGTAATTTTGGCAATGAAAAATAGTGCCAATATGATAGGATGAGCAAGTAAGGCAAGTTTTTTTGTTGTGGCATGTAATTGAAAAGGGTAGTCAAGGAGTACAAAACAAGATGAAGGAACTACAATGCAAAAATGTTGATTTCTATTGTGAAGTCTCCAGGCATCTGTTTTCAAAAGGAAAGCATTTGTGGAAATAGAGCTGTGATGTGGCACAGTGAAAACCACGTCAGTGATGCTCTTGGATCCTTGAAAAGGCAAAGTTTGTCTTTAGGAAAGGTATTAGAAAGAAGGCAGATTATGCTGTTGGGAAAACAGCAGAGTAATTAGAATTGGATTTTTAGAAACAACTTTCTTGTGAACACAAAAGTATGTTTTGCTCTGGTTTTGGCAGTCACACGCCGGTTTTGATTATGTTCATACAGTTTTTGAAGCTGCTTTCAGATGTTAAAGCCAGGACAGCCCATCTGTTAAACTCTAAGGATAGTTTTATTTGAGGTCAGGTATTTTTGTATGAAATGTTTAGGTGAAGCTTTAGCTTTTTCTTCTGGAGTGGTATCATCAAATTAGTGATGTGCAATGTATTCATAAAACAATATAAATGTATTCATTAGTAAGCAGTACCAGAACTACTGGAAATAATATTCTTGTAGTATTAGTGACACTCGTATTGTGCCCTGCAGAGTGCTTCTCTGCTTAGCCCTGGGCTGTGTAGTACAGTCCCACTGCGCTTTTGTGCCTCTGGCTCTCCTGCTGAAATGTCTGGTTCCTCCAGTACAGTAGTGGGAAAAGAATCTGTGTACACCTGCAGAAGGATATGCGCTCGTGTCCCTCTCAGGAGTGATGTGTGTAGAGCTGTGTGCGTAGGGACTGCAGCGTCCAAGGAGAATGTGCAAACAGTGCCAGTTCTGTATCTGAAAAAGGCGATGAAAGGAGAGAGAAATTGGTTTCTGAAAATGCATCATCCTGCAGTCTCCATCATGGGCTGAAGTTACCTTTAGGAATTGCCCAGTCTTGTCTTCAAGGTTACATTGGATATGGGATTGTGATTAAGAAATAGAGAGACTTCTATTTGTGTACATGCAACTCCATAGAGTCACATTAGCTTATCAGCCAAAGGTCTGAAAGTGTTATAATACCTGCTTGTATCATCATCCATTTTTGGTTGCTATTTCAAAGATTCTGTGTTGCATTGCCTGTCACTACATCAAATCTGCAATAAAGAATATTGTGTTTAAGGAAGCTGTCTTTTGCAGAAAAGAGTCTCATTGTTGAAGGAAAAAGGGAGAAGAAGAAGGTAGACCGACTGACCATGCAAGTGTCCTCGCTGCAGAAGGAACCTTTTACAATTACACCAGGTAAGCTTGACTTCGCACATAAGAACTGAGTATTGGGAATGATAACGAAAACTCTAAAAACATCAAATTACTAATTTGTTGTAGATGAGACCTAACTTATGAGTCATGATCACTTTAAAAATAAGAAGGCTATTATGTCAAAACCCTCTTTTATTCTGTAACATCAATTTAAACCATAACAGTTACATAATATTTAGACTTACTTGGAATAGGATCTTCAGTACCTCACCACCATGAACAAAGGCAGGAGCAGCTAGAACAGAAAGAAATGCCAAATCCTTATACCCTGATCTAAGTAGTATCAAGTAAGGCAGGTAAAGAGCCTGTCAGGATGCCTAAGTGCTAGGAAAAGGCATGCTTAATGTTTGACCTATTATAGTGTCTAATGCTACTCTGAAGTAACTTCCTTGCTTTTTTAAAAAAACAGTAGAAACCTGAAGTCATAAACGCATAGATAAACATGAATGTGATGAATAGCATAATTGATTTTAATTGTTTCAGGAAAAGGACAAAAACTCTGTGAAATTGAGAGGATACAGTTCTTTCTGAGTAAAAAGAAGACAGATGAACTTAGGAACCTGCACAAACTCCTCTACAACAGGCCTGGCACTGTAAGAATTTCAATCTTGTATTATCCATTAGTTCTCATGTATAGTGAAAATGTTTGTAGTGCAGTTTTTTATATTTGCACATATGGATCTATTTCTTAAGTGCCATTTTTTATAAACTACTTAGAAAATGAGTATTGCAGAACTAGTTAAGTAAGCCGCCTCCTTTTAACTCCTATAAGCTACTCTTCCTATAAAAACCCTGTGGCAAGGTGTATTAAATCAAAAGTCTCTTGAATGTAGATTTTAGTGGGGAAATGGTACATTACCTTACAAGGATTGATTGGAAGTCATTTATGGTTCACGTGCTAAAAGCTGCTGGCATGCAGATGACACTCAAAATGCTCCACGTATTAATAGATTTCTGCTCATCTGTCTTTTTCCCCTTTGCACAAAGCAGTAACAAGATAAATGTGATAAAAATCATTATTAAGATTTTCTTTATAAAGTAATTTTACTAAGAGAATTAAAAAATTATATTATCCTTTTTGTATTTAAGGGTGAAACTTTAAATGTAATGGCAAATCTTTCTTGGAGTGGTTTATGTATCAGTCATTGCACCTTATATTTCAGAATAAATATGACCTGTTTTCCTTGCTAATGGAGGCAAAATTAATGTCGTGAAATTAAGGCACGTTAAATGCTACTATTTCTAAACGTTTACTATTTTCTATACATATTTTGGAGACTTGAACAGCTAATACAGAAACCAGGAACTGAATAGTACTAGTACAGATGCATGCTAGTTCTGATATCTCAGACCACTGCTTCAGATGCAATGCTTGTTTAAATGGCAAGAAGTGATTTGTTGCCACAGGTATTTAGAAGAGGAATAGATCAGTATGGTTTCAGTCAAAACTATATTTAATCAGAGTTTTTAGGAACTTAAAATGCTGTTTAATATAGTGAAGGTCAGTGCTTGTCCTGTATGCACCTACTTGTATGTGCTTTAAATTGTAATTAACTTTTTAATAAAATATACCAATACTGCCTGGAAATTTTCTTTAGGTGCTGGACAAAACTCTTTGGAAAAGGAGCTTAGCTTTGGTAAAATTATAAACTAATGGAGAAACAACAGAAACAAAATTTGTAGGAGTATTAAGAGCAAGTTCAAATTATTTTTGATAGTGTTAAAAAGATCTCAGAAGACTGAAGGATTCAGGGTTATTTTTAGCTTCTTCTTTTGGTAAAAAGAGATGAAGTGAAAACAAAGAACTTAATTACATTTGTGATCTTGATGGGAGCAATTTTCCCATTATAAGGACTGTTGCAGTGGAAGTTCAACCCAGATCAGGCATCATTCGTAATGGTAGAAGTTGTAAATTGGGTGGTATGTAAGTGCAAAAATCCTGCCAAATAAAAGGTTCAAAAATACAGTTGTGGTTCTGTGTAAGACTTCAGAAAAGCTAGTAAAGCAAATCTACTTTAGCAGATTATAGAATAAAAAATAAAGTTCCCTATTTTGTAACAAATTACATGGTACAAAGCATGCAACATGCTTCATATGATTGTAGATTTGCAAAGCTGTAAGTCATCATGCAGTACATGCTAAATGAGCTTAAAATGGCAGGTGACTTTGTCTAGTAAGGTATTAAAAGTACCGCAGTCACAAGAAGTTGAAGTTAATTGTTTTAGTTTGTCTGTCATGAGGTAAGTAAAGGCATAATCCATGTAGGTTATAACTTAAAAGGTGTAACTTTGTCAACAGAACACTAAATGCTGGAACGGACTTTTCTTGTATGAAAAGTTAACAAATGTAATCGGATGAAATCTTTTAAACTGCTTGCAATGAAAAGTAATCTGTATGCTCTGTTCTAGGTTGCATCCCTAAAGAAGAATGTGGGTCAGTTCAGTGGGTTTCCATTTGAAAAAGGAAGTGACCAATACAAAAAGAAGGAAGAAATGTTGAAAAAGTAATGATCTCTTGATACCTAACACAGCTTGACTCATGCTATGTACTCTTTTTTTTTTTTCTTCCAGAATTTTACTTGAGATTAAACTATAAGACAGATGACTGTTTACTAGAGCTCTACAATTTTTTTCTGAGTTCATTTTAATCACACAAACTGGTCCCTTAAGACCACTTGAAATGTAGTAAGAGTTAAATTGTGAACATTTTATTCACAATTCCTACATTCCTGGCTTTAACTATTGCATGCTAACTAGCAGATTCTTCTGCTGGGTGAGAGGAAAGCGTTACTTCTCCAGGGCAAGCATAGTGTTGTAAATGCATTGTACTTTATTCAAGGTGCAAACCTGCATCCTTCTATGCCTCAAAACCTTCCTCCTTCAGAGTCAAAGCTATTTCTGCTTACTATATGTTAAACATACTAGAATGCTGTAGCAACTAGTGTCACAAACTTTTTTTTCTTTTCTACTGTCTCCCTTCATAAGCTGCTTTTCCATCAACAGGAGAAGCTGCTGCAACTTAGATATGGTTGGACTGAAAGGGTTTAAAAACTCCCTTGCATGTTTGTGTAGCTAGTTGTAACAAGTGGAAGAACTAATAATATCTGCACAATATATTATAAAACTGTAGGTTTTTCTTAGTGCCTGTTTATTGATAATGGGAAGGCTTCCAGTATTTGGAAATTGCAAACTCAGATATGCAGTTTTCCAGGAGTATGGTTTGTCAAATACATGGGAATCTACAAGACCAACTCTGTCTCCTGTTTTGATTACTTCCCACAGGTTTAATTGGATAATTCCCCTTATCTAAAAAAGGTCACAAAAAGTAATTTTGTACTTTTTTGTTCATATTTTCCATATGAAACAACTGCTAGTTTACGGTCTTCAGCAAATATTCTGGAACCTGGTTGCACTGTTACTCTTACATGGAAGTGCAGAGCCCTGTGCGCTTGTGTTACTGTGGTAGCTTCTGCTGCTGTTTGTAGCTCTGTGTGGAACACAAACTGTTGATCAGTTTGTTAATTTGTCCTGCCTCTGTGGTTGATTTTGGTCCAGACTGTACACTTGCATGTCATTTTAACAGCATTGAACAAGATGAACAAAGGTCAACATGTAATTTGCAGAACCTTACTATTCAGGTTATAAATGATAAAGAATGTAGATACTTTTTACTATGGTTCTTTAACTTTTTTAATATCCTACTATACAGATTTGAGAATTCTGTTTTATTTTGCTTTATGTAATACAGTGGTGGTTCTTTGCTTAACCATAGATAGGACTGGAAGTGTAGTTGACTGTGTATATATATTGTTAGGTGGCAGACCACCAAACCAGATCAAAGCAGCTTCTAGGAGTCAAATGTTAGCTGTTTAGGATGTGATACTGAATCCTTTTTTTTTTTTTTTTTTTTTTTTTTTTTTTTTTTTTTTTTTTTTTCCCTNGTTTTTCTCCTCTCCAGATTTAGAAATGCAATGTTGAAAAGCATCTGTGAAGTTCTTGACTTGGAAAGATCAGGAGTTAATAGTGAGCTCGTAACAAGAATATTAAACTTCCTAATGCACCCAAAATCTTCAGGCAAGGTAAGATGCAGCTGGTCAGCTTACTTTTATAGCTCTGTTCTGATGGAAAATGCATCTCTTCTCTCATGCTCATTGTTTGTCTGTTTCCTGTGATGATGTGACTGCTGTTTTAACTTAATGAAGTAGAAAGGATTTCTTGAAAGAGAGTAGTTCTACTACTACAGGCATCCATAATGGGGTGAGGATTTAAATAGAAATTCTGTTTACATGTGGGTGTATCCATTATACACTGTTAGTGCACAGAAGAGTTCAGCACATGAAGGTAGTTAGGATACCCATCCCCAAGTACCAGTTAGCTTCTACTTTGTGGATGGAAGAGAATAGATACATGAAAGGACAGGAAAATCAAGTGTCTGGTGTTACCTGTGTTTGCTGTATTTGGCGAATGTGTGTTATCACATTTGGGTATTACAAATAGAATTAGTTGCAAGGTACAAATACTTGGATATTTAGCTAGTACGTGCTAGTGCACTAGATTCAGAGTGCCACTGCCAAGACTACTAAATTCTGTTGTTAATCTTTCTGGACTTTCAGTTTTTAATCTAAAAGTAATACTAAAGTAGTTGCACTGTTGCTCAGGAAATTAAATCTATTCCAAACAAACACTGGTAAGTGATGTGAACAAGGGATCTGCATGCTGCTTTAGGGACACAGGCACTGAGTTGCAGCAAAATGCAGGTTTGCATGAGATGGGACAGAATTCCTGCCTTTAAGTCTTCTGAGTTGTTAGCTGATTTGTTACCAAAAGAAAAGGCTTGGTTTTATGGATTGGTAGGTAAAAGAACAACCTGGAAGGAACCTTTCTTGCTTCCTTTTTCTAATGCCCAACCTTTGAAAATTTGTTTGCTTAGGGAAGGGATGCACTTAGCTTAGAACTGAAATTTCATTTTGGTCAGCTCTATCTCCGTAGTGAATATTTGCTTACTGCAAAATATTATGGCTTTAAGCATCATACATAAAATAGTCCTGGATTTTGCTAAGACACCTCTATGTTTTTTTGCCATTCTTTCATGTGATTTGAAAGAATTCGTCTTTTTGAAATTCACTTTTATATTCCTGCTTGGATTACACACATCTCCTTGTCTCTCAGCCATTGCCAAAGTCCAAAAAACCACAAAGCAAAGGTGGCAAAAAAGAGCGCAGTAGCTCTGGAGCAACAAGAAAAGCAAAACGCACCAAGTGCCCAGAGATCTTGTCAGATGAATCCAGTAGTGAAGAAGATGAAAAAAAGGAAAAGGATGAGTCTTCAGAAGAAAAAGAAAGTGAAGATGAGGTAATGAGGGGTTTTGTTTGTTTTTCAACATTATGTCATTATCAGCTGGTAACTCTTGGAACACAGACTTAGGGAGTAAGTGATCTTTAACTGAAAGAAAATGGAACACACCTGCAATTTGTAAGAGTTTTTCATAAATTTTTCATGTGTTGAATTTAGAGAATCGTTTCGATAAAAGGCAAAAGTTCTGGTTCTTGGGTGTATGTATGCACCTTATAAAACCATTTGCTATGTGTCATTTTGGGGTAGCCAGGCTTTCTAATATAATTGATTGCACTTCTCGTATCATCTTGTGATGACTTTATTGTAATTTTGTAATGTAGTGTTTGATACTTAGGACTTAACTTTGAATTCAGTGGGAGTCCCTGACCTACTGGACTGCATTGGTTTGGGGTCTTATTTCCACATTCCTCCTTGGTTTTATATCTTAATCTCTCTCTTCAGGTTTTGTGTCTTAGATTAAAGTAAGCAACATAGCGAGCAGCCTTAGAAAGATCCCTGCAATCTCTGAAGTGTCATAACGTCACCATATTTTGTATTTTCTTTGAAGGTTTTTGCATAGTAGGCAAGATCCATCAAATCATGTAATAGTTTGGGTTGGAAGGGACCTTTTTAAAGGTCATCTAGTCCAATCCTCCTGCAATGAGCAGGGACATCTTCAACTGGATCAGGTTGCTCAGCACCTCATTCAACCTGGCCTGGAATGTTTCCAGGGATGGGCGTTCACCATCTCTTTGGGCAGCTTGTTTCAGTGTTTCACCAGCCTAATTGAAAAAGACATTCTTACTTATTTCTAATCTGAATCAACCCTCCTTTGGTTTAAAACCATTACCCTTGTCAGACTGCTAGCGTCCAAGGAAGTTCTTTATGTAAGATGTGGAACCCTTGGCTGTAATGTAAGGCCACTATTTACTTGGGTAACATTATGTCTGTTGCAATGGAAGTGTGACAGGCTGTTAGGTAAATAGTGTGAGCCATGGGAAGTAGTAGCAATCTTTTGTTGAAAGGCAATTTATGTAACTTAACCCTGACAAAGCAAACTGTTATTTTGACAGGTGTTGGGTTTAATGTAAAAAGATGTCTCAAGGAAATTGGCTATGCCTTCATGAAACAAACTTAATTCTTAATGTGCCTTTTTCTTTCCTGATAAATGGAAAATTGAAAGAGAGCTGAAATACTAAAAGTTGAAATATTTGTTAATTACTTTAGGAAGATGGGGTGTCTACTGTAAGGAGAGAAATACCTGTTTCAGAGGCAGGAGTTGTCTTTTAGAAGGTTTTTCAAGAACTCGGTTATTTAAAAAAAAACAAACAGACAAATATATAAAACCCTCCAAACAAAGAAAATTCTGATAAACAAAAAGTTACAGTAAACTTCATTGATCTAAGTGGGTCATCTTTGCCTTCTTTCAGAAGGTAGGACTTAGATATGTCTGCCAGGCAATGGCTGAGTGGGCTGAAGTCTTCAGAAACTGAAGTTTATGTGCATGGAATAAAAGCTTGATTCTTAAAAAAGCACTGGTTTGTCAAACTATTTTGAAAATAGGACATGGTGAAATGGAAAATGCCTGTTGGTACAGCTTTAAGATTGCTGCATTTAAGAGTTAGGTTTATGACAGCTTTTAATATACTACAGGCAGACGAATGTAGGCAGTATATCTGTTTTGCTGCACCAGCTCAGCTGGAATCTTAGGCATCGAGTGGCTGGAGTAAATTGTCCTCTGGGTGGATGCTTTTCCTGTATGGAAAAGAGGTATGGGTTGTTCAGGTAAAACCCATCATTTTCATTTTCTGATTTTCTTCTTTGTAGCCCCCTAGAAAAGCATCTAAAAGAGAAAGATCTAAAAAGATGACTTCTAAAACCAAAAAAGCTGTGAAGGGTGCAAATGTCAAGAAGGCAGACAGCAGCACTACGAAGAAAAATCAGAACAGTTCTAGAAAAGGTAAATACTTTATATCTTTCATCATATGTTGTCTTGTAGCTTAACTGCCCTGCTTATTAGAAAGCAAGCTTTTGCACCTAATAGTGTTAAGAAAATGGAATTTGATAAATTATTAACTTGCTACTTAATGTTTCTTTCCTTGAAACAGTATTTAATTAAAAAAACAGTTTTTTGGCATAATTTTTGTGTAATTTCTGCTGTGTACACATACATAGTTTTTATTTGCATGTAAACTGAAAGTATCACATAAGTTCTCAATTTTTCTGGAAGAACATTGGTAAAGTTCTGTTTGGGCTGCTATAGTGGCTTTATGCAAATCTTGTAATTGATCCAGGGGTATATATCCCACCCTGTATGTCTTTGGTTCAGCAAGTTGATATGGGTTTTTTGTTAACGTAGTTTCATGTTACATGGTTTCTCCATGTATCCTTTTGCAGTTGGTTTTCTCATATCTCACACTGTGCATGAAGGGTACACAGACACTGAGTTTCTTAATAGCTCTGTAAAGATTGCAATAGTGAGGGTGGGACAGTGGTGTCTTCCCAAGCAGCTTTGCAAAAAAGGGCCTGGACAGGAGCAGATGGTTCTTGCAGACAATGAGCTGAGGCAGTTCAGCAATGGGCACTTCTGATAAGGAGCACTGACAGCACTCAGGGCTCTCTTCCAGCAAGTGTGGAGCCAGCGGCTCAGGGAAGTGACTGTCACCCCTGTGCAGCACCTGTGAGCTGGCCTCAGCAGCAGGGTTCAGCACTGGGCTCCCTGGGGCAAGGCAAGCATGGACATCATGGAGGGGGCACCAAGATGGTGAGGGGGCTGGAGCACAGAGTGGAGGAGGGAAGGTAGAGAGAGCAGGGCTCGTTCAGCCTGAAGAAGAGACGGATGACGGGATCATCCTGCAGTCTGCAACTACCAAATGGGAGAGTATGGGGAAGGCAGGGCCAGGCTCTGCTTGGAGGTGCACAGTGAGAGGATGGCAGGTGACAGGCACAAACTGCCACCAGGGAAACTGCAGTTATTTGTTAGGGGAAGAAACACTTCACCGTGAGGATGATCACCAAACTGGGGCCTGGAGGAGCTGTGGAATCCCCATTGGTGGAGATGTTTGGACACCAACCTGGCAGGTCCCCAAGCAACCAGCTCTGTGTTGGCCCTGTTCCAAGCAGCAGCTTTGCCACCAGATGATCTCCAAAGGTCTTTTACCACCTTAAATTCTCTGACATTCTGAGATAGCAGCCAAGTTTGTCACAATTGTAGTAGGAGTTATTAATGCAGTGTCTATCCATACTGCAAATGTACTTCACTTAATGCCAGCATCGACATATGCATACTATAGCAAAACATGAGGATTAGTTACCCTTCCTGTCAGTGCTTTGAGAAGAGGTGTGGGTAAACTCTTAGGCATAGTTATGCTAAACTTCCTTCATAGCCTTATTTCTCAGCAGAGTAAACAGGCCTGTGCTGAACTCAGTGTACTTTGACACAGCCACAGCTGAATGTGGCTGTGTTTTCTGCACACCTTACCTCGTCATCAACATATATATGTGTATATATATAAATATATATATACACATACACACACACAAATGTTATATATGTTTTTCATATAAGTAGTATATTTGTAATTTCTTTTTTTACTCCTCCCGCATTTCTGTTTCCAGTGTATGTTTGCAGTACAAATATCAAAATGTTAAGTAGGTCTTTCTGTAAGGTCATTATTCAGTTGGTTTGACATTTGTTCTGAATTTTGTCTTGTTGGCAGTAGAGGAACTGAGTGGATGTTGAAGTCATTAAGTCTAATTCCTTTTCTTCTGGAAAAGATTGTAGGAGTGTACTGTGCTCTTTCATTTACAAAGTTCACTTCATTTGTTCTCATCATGTGTCTGATAGATTGCAAAATTACAAGATCCTAGTGTGCAGCCCTGCTAGGGAAACGAAGAAATCCAAACTCTTTTTTAAAGGAAATAATTACTTTTTTCTCTTTTAGGGCCGTAATACCTGAATTAGAATCGTTGTAATAAGTCTTTTTCATTAGCTTGATAGATTAAATTAGTCCCACACTTTTTAGAGTTCTCATTGATTTGGAAATTGATAGTTCATAATAATTTCCTAAATTCATAAATAAATGTAGTACTGATAGCTTTGTTTTTAAATGGATGATTTAGCAAGATACCTATTTTAAAGGAAAACATGTGGATTGGATGTTTATGGAAAGTTCTGATGGCTTCTATTTTTAAGGAAGAAAGCAGACAAACTGAAAACCTTCTATTACAATTCAAATTTTTCTTCATATTTAGAAAGCGAGTCTGAGGATAGTTCAGATGATGAACCTTTAATTAAAAAACTGAAGAAACCACCCACAGATGAAGAACTGAAAGAAACTGTCAAGAATTTGTTGGCCAATGCAAACTTGGAGGAGGTTACAATGAAACAAATTTGCAAGGAGGTAAGCAAATACAAGTTTGCCCTCTCATTTTAGGTAGTGGATTATTTGTGAATTGACTTTTATTATAATTTCAGAAATGGAGGCTTGTGCTCTGCACTGTTGTTCAGAAGCTAAGCAGTTTTGCATTGGTTTATTTACTTGCTAACGCTACAACAATGAGAGCTTTAATCTTTAGATATGCAACACTGATACCAGCATTAAAAGGGAAATATTAAAAGAAAAATTAGCTACATGGGAAGTAGCAGTTATTAGCTCCAAACCAAGTACCCTGTATGACAGTGAAAATATCTGAAATATTTAGACAGTGCAGCAGCTTTGCTGCTGTCCTTAGGGCAAGGTTGTGTCCTGTGCTCTGTACATTTCTGCTGCTTACCTTGCACTCTCACTCTTCATATGCTTTCCTAATGAGTCCATTCAGCTGTCACCTATTAGCATCTGTCAGAATAGTTCTCAGCTGAGTGAGTGAGTTGAATCAGTTCAGCAAGAAATCCACTAATTGTCAGGACAGGTGGGAACCATGTGGCCAGAAAAGGTAAAGGCAGGGGAAAGTGACCAAAACACAAACAGTAGTTACCTTGTATTTTCTGGTTAACTCATGTGTTTGGTTTTCCTGGTACTTTCAAGAAGTTGTCTTGAGAAAATTAAACCAGAAGTTATTCTTCTGAGAAAATTGTATGTAACTTTTTGTCATATTTATAGTCATTCTGGAAGTCTGAAATTTAGTGTGCTGAAATATAATACTCTGAATTGGTTTTCAGTGTTGGCCTCTGGTTTTTGTTTGGTCTTCTCCCACCCTGTTAACCAAAGAGTAGTTGTAGAATTGCACTCAAATATGGTTACTCTCCTGTTAGTCTCTCGAAAGGATCACAGTTTTACTTATTATCTAATAACGAGGCTTATTTATTTTTCATTTATTGTTTAGCTTCCTAATACTAATGCCTGGCCATCTGACTACTTAAGAGAGTAGTTAAAACAAAAATTGGAAAATTCTTACTTGTGTGACATGGCAAGCTAGGCATTTCATTTTGTTGATGTGAAAAATTGTAATACCGGTTTAGTCAGTGACCAAACATAAAATAGTACATGTATTTAAATATTTATGTGGTCAAAAGGACAGGAAAATAAGCTTGTCTCTTTACCTGATTAACAGAGGGCATTTTGGCAGTTGTAATACTCGAAGTACCTACATCAGCTTTTGCCCTAATTTCATGTAAGTTTTTTCCATTCATACAATGCATTGAATGAAAGTAATTTGAGGTTTGCTTTGTTTTTACTTTTTTTAGGTGTATGAAAAATACCCTAGTTATGATTTATCTGACAGAAAAGACTTCATTAAAAAAACAGTCAAAGAGGTAAAGACTTTATCATTTAGGAAATATTCTGGGTTGGTGTGGGTTTGTTTTGTTTTTTTATTTCCTTCAGCCTGGCATGGCATTCTCTTACACCAGTTTTAATAGCCTCCTGTATTGAAAGTTTAGTGCTCACCAAAACTTTTGATGTTTGGTTGTTGTTTTTTTTATCTTGTGTTTCCCTCTTCAAAAAAATAATTGCTTCAGATTCTTTTCTTAGCATGCCACTACTACTCTTATGAATTTCTTTGGTAAGCATAACTAGAATTACAGTTATCATACTTTTTAATGACTTGTACTCTGAAAGTTATGAATTTGCTTTAAATTACAACCTTGGCTGCAAGATGTACTCTAATTTAGGCACTGGCCACGTACATGCATAGATAACAATGCATGAGGTTGTACAAGCTCTTCAGACCTGTCAGCTAAGGCAAAAGGGAATAAAGACAGATAGCTTTTCTCTATGTGTTCCTGGTAGTACAGTTATGATGATGTTGCCTTTGAGTTTCCTGTGCTGAAGATCAGGCCTATCTACTATACTTATGACGGAGTTTATTGTCCAATCTGTGGCTTGTAATTTGTAAAAAAAAAAAAAATCAGGTTTCATTACGTTTGCTTGCCCTGAAACTAAAAATGGAACCATAGAAGTGAGGTTCATTTAATGGAGTTAATAAAGTAATTTTTCTTTTTCTTGTGGCTTCACTCAGATGTTGATATATGGCTATCTAGAATAGCTATGTCTATTTGTTGTGCATACATGTGTCCTTATAAGCAAAGGCACAAGAGAGCAATTTGTCTGCTCCAGGGATGTTTTTGGTTTTTTTTCTGATAGCGAGAGTCTATTTTCATGGTAAATTGATACAAAAGGAGAGGTTATATGTGATTGGATTGAGAAAAAGGAAAAAACTAATACACTTCTCTTTCCAGTTGATTTCATGATCTGATTTGACTCTGGAAAATGAAGATTCCTGGTTTTAAGTTTCCATGGATTTGAAGATCTGATAGGCACCAGCAAAAGGAATGTGTCTTACCCTTGTGGTATTTAGTCAGAGCTAATTCTGCTGATCTAATGTTAAGAGTGTTAATGTAAATTGCTTTGTGTGTCTTTTTTTTTTTTTTTAACAGAACTGCATTTGATGCAATTTTTAGTTGAACATACGTAAATTTCGTGCATGGCAATAAATGTTCCCTTTTTATAGTTTTGTACATTTTGAATTGCATTGTATAACTAGATTTGTTAGAGCCATCGTAGCTTTTTAGTGTGGATTACCAGCGTGCAGGAGATTTTAAAATTGACTAAGATGAAAGCTGCTTATCTACACATATACATGCAGAGACTGGAATATTGCAGTATTGGTTACAAAGATATTTTTAATACATATTCATTCTGAAAATAACAAGAGTTAGTCACGTGTTAATCTCTTTTATATTCTGATACATTCTACAGATGCAGAATTATTCTGACTCTAGATTACAGTCTTGCATGTGTAGGCACTGAAAGAACTATCACAGCATGGTAACTAATTGGCATATAGATGTTATTTTTGTACTTCTAAAAGGCTTTTTCGTGTGTATATAAAGTTATTTCAAATTTCTTTTGTGCAAATCAGTTTTTTAATCTTGGTACCTTTGGATTTATGACATGAAATGTCAGTATGAGGCAGTGATAAAAAGTGGCATGCAGAAGTTTCATGAAAACAGGCTGAGGTTTCATCATTTTTGTCTCATCTTACCTTGTACAGAAACTAAACTGTAGGTTTATACCTGTAGTTTAACTTTATATGAAGACTACAGACATTATTTCAATGTCTTGGATGTAGTAAATAAAATCCCTCCAAAGGCAATGGGAAAATTTCTGAAGTTCACTTTGCAAAAGATCTTTTACGTTTGTGTCTTGACCTGATGGCCTAGCACCTCAGACGTGGGTATCCAAGATGTACAGCTGGGACGCCTTATGGTTTTGGAAATCCACAGTAGGGCTTCCAAATCAGGCAGCACTGATGTGTATGTGTGTTTAACCTCTTTTCTGTGTGGGAAGGCTTTTCTGAACCTGAGCTTCATTGCCTCAGCATGGACAATGGTACTTGTAAGCCTGCAGTCTTAACTTTGGTTGGCAGCTTTTAGGATTAAAGTGAACTCTTTGCATAAGTTTTTGTTGTTTAGGTTTTCTCTTCTCTGTACACCTTGTTGCTAATATGGGAAGTCCTACACTTAAAATCATGAAACCCATAGCTGCCAAAGTGTGGGCTGCCATTAACACCAGGAGCACAGAATCCCTCTGACTAGTATGGCTGAAAGACAAAGTGTATTTTTTTGAATTTTATTATTGTACAGTTGAGACGTAAGGGTTCATAAATTATCTAAATTCGGAAAATGTTCAGCCAGTTAGACTGTTGATCTTACATACATGTTGAAATTTGTTTGCGTGTAGTCATTTATATTAAGGCTGAATGTAATGGGGATTTTTTGTATTCTATAAATGTCTTTCACAAAAATGTAAATCAGTTTTAATCTAACATTTGCTTACATGTATAGTAAAAAAAAAACCTATAGAGGAACAAGGTTGTTTGTCTTTATCTCATTTGCTAGAAAATATTGGCATCTCTACTTTAAAAGACACTATTGCTGCTATGTATGTCCTTGTACTGGGATAAGATTTTATGTCTTCTGTGAGATTGATTTGGTTTTGTTTTGTTTTTTTGTTGTTTGTTTCTGAACTGTCTTAGCAGAAATAACACTTTTTAATTTGCAGTTAAAAACATCAGAAATTTCCAAGTCAGGCTTAAGAGCAGAAAGTTACTTGTATTAAGTTTTAATGTTTTGCAAATACTTGAACTGCCTTTTGATTTTTATATAAATGTACTAGCCAGTTTTAATTATGTGCATCAGGAAGTGTTTTTAAGATTCACAACTCCAAAGTAAAATTTTTATTTTTTCTTTAGTTTAAATTTTAATGAAAACTTAGGATAGCATACTTTTATTTACTGTATATGTGCATTACTTGCCACTTTGGAACTGCACAGATGAAATGGAAATGAACTTGATACCCTTCAAATGCTTTGTTTAAATCTCTTAACAACTCAGTGTTAGTCCTCAATGGAGAAGAAATGACTGAGCTGTTTCCTTGCTAATCCATACCAGTCTGGCTGCAGCTGATACAGGATTCCAATTCTTTCTGCAACTGCGAGAAAGGCTGCAAGACAATACTAAAAGGTAAATAAAATGTCCTGCTAATCCTGATGCTATTGGATTAGAAACACAGCTGATCAAGGATCTCAATCCTGTACAAAGAGGCTCATAAAAATAGAAATGGGTTAACTGCATAAAAGGTAACTGAATAAATTTTTCAGGCATATATGTTCCAAATGTTTAAGGGAATTGCCCTGACCACTGTATTCTAGAGAAAAATTGTCCTAACATCTTGATTTGATGACTTCCAGCATAATTCCTGCAATCCAGTGTATTGGTTCCTCTTTTTAGTTAGGTTTTTGGTATTCAGTATTTTGGTTGCAAAACCACAAATTAATCTGAATTACTTGCAGATATAAACAGCTGTTCTTAGGCATGAGCTTAGCACTTGTGGCAACAGTGCAAGGGGCATGTAGAAGGAAGATGGACGGGGCTAGGTGGGGAAGGAGATAAGAGATTTGGAGTGAAAAGAGGTTACATGTCTTTAGAGTTATGTGGTAACCAATGGTATACTGCTCTGGCATGTCTAACCAAAATGAAATTACAAAGACACAGCTTTAAGTTCCATCCCACTTTTTTTCAGAAGCTCTAGACTAACAGCCTTCTTGGGCATGAGCTTGGACCTGCTTACAGGATCTGTGGTCTTCCTATGTTATCCTGTTACAAGGCATATGACAAAGCAAGATCTAAGAATTGTCTGAGTTTATATTAGCCACTGCTAAGCTGTACTTGAAAATAAACCTTTTGGAGGCCAGTGCTTAATCTGGACAAATAATACCCCCTGGCTGTTAGTATGGTGATTCCAGTACTATTTATTATTAGCTCTTTCTGTTTCAGAGAGAGAGAGGTGGCTCATGACCACGTGGGCAGATCTAATCTTGTTTCCAAATCAGAAAATTTACTAGAATCCAGTAGCTTCAACTGAACTAGATGAAAACGTTCCTGAAGTTACTTCTGATGATTGTTATTTAGGGAGAAGAGTGGAAAAGTCTGTAAGACACCAGAATACTGTCTGAAACCTTGCGGTAAGAAATTTAGTAAAATCAATATTCCACTTGCTGAAAAAAGAAACATCTTGAATGCCGACAAGTGTGTTATTTTCCTTCTGCAAAGAAATGTCTCTCCTGCCTTTGAATTCAGAAGTATTTATTAAAGCAAGATGCTGGAAATTACAGGTCTAATGGCTTATTCTTAACTTGCAGAAGAAATGGGCTGACAGGAATCTCATAAAGGTTAACAAAAGCAAATGCAGCATCCAGCTTCCGGGATGGAGTAACTCCACAGAACAGCACGGATGGGCACAGAGGTGTCTTCCCAAGCAGCTTTGCAAAAAAGGACCTGGGCAGAGGCAGATGGTTCTTGCAGACAATGAGCTGAGGCAGTTCAGCAATGGGCACTTCTGATAAGGAGCACTGACAGCACTCAGGGCTCTCTTCCAGCAAGTGTGGAGCCAGCAGCTCAGGGAAGTGACTGTCACCCCTGTGCAGCACCTGTGAGCTGGCCTCAGCAGCAGGGTTCAGCATTGGGCTCCCTGGGGCAAGGCAAGCATGGACATCATGGAGGGGGCACCAAGATGGTGAGGGGGCTGGAGCACAGAGTGGAGGAGGGAAGGTAGAGAGAGCAGGGCTCGTTCAGCCTGAAGAAGAGATAGATGACAGGATCATCCTGCAGTCTGCAACTACCAAATGGGAGAGTATGGGGAAGGCAGGGCCAGGCTCTGCTTGGAGGTGCACAGTGAGAGGATGGCAGGTGACAGGCACAAACTGTCACCAGGGAAACTGCAGTTATGTTAGGGGAAGAAACACTTCACCGTGAGGATGATCACCAAACTGGGGCCTGGAGGAGATGTTTGGACACCAACCTGGCAGGTCCCCAAGCAACCAGCTCTGTGTTGGCCCTGTTCCAAGCAGCAGCTTTGCCACCAGATGATCTCCAGAGTTTCTAGGCTTAAGAGGATGGCAGTATTACATAACTTGCCCTGCCTTTTCACCTGACCTCATTCACTGGACTGTACTACTTCATTTATTTCTGATCTAAGTGTTAGACAGCTGGGCTAAAATCAAAAAACTACTCTCTTCTTGAAGGATTGTAATTTTTATGGGGAGTATGATGAAATCTGCTGATTTTTACATTCTATAAAAAAGCATCATCAGTATTTCATTTCTATTTTAAAGCTTGTTCTTCTTAGAACGAAGCTAGTGTTTTTCAAAACTAGTATCAGGTGTAAGGAGTTAGAATTTGAAGAACAACGCACATCTTCAGGATATGTACTTTGAACTGCTCACCAAGTATGACAGGGTTAGGAGAAAGCAGTGAATCATGCCCACAGTAATGCTTTCACTGATTCAGATTTACATGTGGGTGAAATAAACTTTCAAAGCAGCAAGAGTATTTTTCTCTTAAGGCAGCTGCAGTCAGACTTAGACTAAATGAACACCCAACCTCCCTTTCACAAAGAGTAATGTAGGTAAGTGTTACTAGAATTTGTCATTGTATGTATTTTAAGTATTTAGTCAGGTTTGCACATGCTTAAAGCGACCTGTGCTAGTAGGAACTTTTGAGGACCACCATCCTACAAGGTGTTCGTACTACACTTACTCCATGAAAAGCATTAAATGGCTATTGGTGATATTTTAACATTATGGGCTGTGCTTCTAAACAATTATCACTAGCTTAAATTTCCTCTGGCCTAAGGAAAATAATCTAACGCAAGATTATGAATTGCTTTGTAAAACTTGGGAGGGAAAAGACTCTGACTACAGTATTGTCCAACGAACAGCACAGTTAGGACTTAGAGCTCTGAGAAGGCTGGAAAGCAATACTTCTGAGGAATTGTCTAGCTGTAGGAATACACTAAAATGAAATCTTAATATAAAATGTAACCAAAAAGTAGGCTTATCCACTAGTTAAATTCAAACCAAAAAAACCAACCAACACGGGCATCCCGTGGATCCTTTCCAGTTTTATTCTGCTGCCATAATGTAGTCACACGGAAGAATTGAAGTGTAACAGATCATGCTCTGCATTCAAATCTTTTTAATAACATTTAAACAAACCTACTCAAAGAAAACATTCCCCAGTTCTTTGAGGGAATAAATTAAAAGAAGAAACACATACATGCTTGAAATAAATTTTAACATAGATATTAAAAAAATTTCGGACAACATTAAAGAATGAAATCTCAGAACCAGCCTGATGTTCTTATATATTTCAACTGAATGTAAATTAAAATGGAACATACTTATTTCATTTACTCCTCAAACTTCAGTGCAGCACAACACAGTTTAAGTGCTCTGGCACCAAAACAATATACAAATAATTAATAGACTAGGCCATTGGCAAATTTATCATTTGTTATCAGTTTTTCTAATGCTGTAAGTGTGCATCATGTAAAGCCAAATGTAATAGTATTTCTTCATGTCCATCTCTTTTCTCTAGAATACAGCATTTATCTACCTGCAAAGCTGTAGGTAGATTGAAAACCCCAAGTACAAATTAACAGGATGACATCAAGCATGTTCATACAAACTTTGGACTGGAGAAATGGATGCTGAGCTAACTTTCCAGACCATTCCTACCTATGTTTGTATATGTTACTAAGCTGACTGAAGTTTTTAAGCAAGGTCAGCTGAAGCAGCCATTGAAGATAATGTTTTGGGCTTACAGTAATAAGTGTTTTTCCCATCACCAGAAGCTCCTCTCCTACTAATTTTCATATATGATAAAGTGGGAAAGAAAATTGGAACTTAAACATACATAGCTCTCAATCTTTCCTAATTATGCCGTAAGTTGGCCTGTAATACATGAAATTACCAAAGTGCAAATGACTGCCAAAAGCAAAATCTGATGTCCTGATTATCTTTTATCATCAGAAGGCTTTGCCTTGCTTTTTATAGCCTTTAAATTGCAATGTAAGAATTGGAAATACTTTAAAACTGTATATATCAGAATTTATATAGAGGAAAATTATGAACAGTTACATTCTTCCTATTAGTCCATATAGCTCAGCTTTAAGAAGCAGAACAGAATATATATCTGAAAAACATCTTGTTATATAAACATCTTCACCTTGTAAATTAGAGATTAAATAAAGGGGTTTTAACAATAACATACGTACTCTAAAAACAAAATATTACATATTTGAAAAGAAGAATTGCATTTATTCAGTAGGACCCTGGCAGTGTTCAGAGCCAGGTTGGATAAGGCCTGGAGCAACCTGGTCTAGTGTGAGGTGTCCCTGCCCCATGGCAGGGGGATCGGGACTAGATGATTGTTAAGGTCCATTCCAACTCCTTAACATTCTATGATTTTTTTAAAGATTGCCTGTTGTTTATTTCCAAGGATGCAATTTTAAGGAAATAAGCACTGTTAGACAAAAATGTTTGCTTGTGTCATTCTTAAATGAAGGGACTAATAAAAAAGCATGAGAATGGGGCGCGATAGAATAAGTGCTTACGCTCATTTCAGAAATCATAACATTGGTGCAGCCAAGTTATAGAGAAGGTGTCGGGGAGAGTCTAAAAGTGGATTTTAATTTTTTTTTTCATTAATATCAACATAGTGGAAAAGTATCACAGCAGATATCCCAGTTGCATTTCTCTTATTTCTGTTGAAAAATATTTTCCTCTCTGTCCCATGGAAAAGCTACTAGATAGATGTCTAGCCCTTACTGAATTACACTCTCCAGCTGTTTTTAATAATACTTTCATAATAAAAGAAAAAAAAATACTTCAAGTCAAAGTGCAAGCCACCTTGTTTCAGCCCTTCATAAGAGTGTTAATATTTTTCCTCATTCATCTTCATTAATTTTTTAATATAAAAGTTGAATGAGCTATTAGGAACTTACAGTCCTGCACCTCCCACTGTACAGTCATATCAGTTGATACTGCCTCTACTCAGCCCAAATGAATCTGGAAGTTTCTTTTCAAAATAATCATAGGAATATAGTATTTTGAAGCTGTCCTGTTTCTACATGACCAGAAGCAATGAGCAAATCTAAACTCTTAGCCTATTACTGTAACAAGAATTTCTCTGAATAAGTGGCAGAGATAATATTTCAAAGTTTTTAAAAATAATGTAAAAGTTAATTTTTCAAGTTTTGGTTAGCTACAATAACCTTTCTATGATTGCACTGTAAACTGTTCCAGCTCTCTTATGTAAAGGAACAAACTTCATATCCCAAAGCCCACTTAGTGGAAGCTAAGAATATGAAAAATATTATAGAAAAGGTTATTGATTGCAAGTGGGAAAAGTGATAGTTGAGTTCCTTCCTACATTAATCCTAGAATTTTTCTAGGCTATTTGGGCTCTTGGAAGCCAGTTTGAACTCCTATGAGCATAATCAACCTGAGAAGTACAGTTAGTGGAAAATTCCCGTATCATTACTAACTGCCAGCATTTTTAATGCTGTATGTTAACTTAGTCTTGTTTTAATCTGACCTTCTGAAATGAAGGTTCACAATAGCATGACTTGAGCCATACAGAAGAGGACTTTCATCAAAAATTCTCTTAGTTAAGCTGTGGCTGGCATTTCCAATGTCACTCCTGCTAGTAATACCTCAGCTGGAAAAAAGCCCCCAACAATATGAATCATCAGGGCTTAAAAAGGGGGTGGGGGAGAAAGAGGAGAAGGAAGATGAAGATTTTATCTTCAGGTACCATATACTATTCAAGTACCACATAGGAAAAAGGCAGCAATAGGAAACTTGAAGATAGTTTTACCCACAGAAATCAATTAAAAATATATCTATAAACACAACATTTTAGTACTTAAAATGCTGCTATTTTGCTTGCTTCTCGAACCCCACTCAAATAAGCTCCTGTAACGGTCTGAGGAAAGTGCCTATTTGTGGCCTGTATTAAAAAAAAAGAAAAGAAAAATAGTCAATTGTTTCTAAAACTAATACTACAGAATTTTACTTCATAAGATCAGTTTTGTTTTCCTTAAGCATATACCTACATTTTTTAAAGTCATGGAAAACTCCTTCAAAAGAATATCAAAGGAAACACCCAATTTTTAGCAATATAAATGTTTGCAAGCAAGTCTGCTACAAAAGTAGCAGTCTGTTCTGCTATCTGCACTTTAGTGGGGCAGGTTAAGCTCTGCTCCAGTACAGAATGCACCTAACACCATCATGGTGCGTTTGTTATGTTACCCGCAAGTGGAGTAACAGAAAGGCAATTTGACTAAAAATGCACTTTACTCCTGACCTGAAATATTTGTCAGACTTCCCATGCCCAGTAATAATATGAATAGAGAGGGGTGAATGTCAAGAATCCTTCACATATTTATGTAACAGAATATTTATATACTACCTCTAGGTTAAGGATGTTGGCTAGCAAAAGAACGATCTTCCCTAAGAAACTGCTCCCAGTAACCTTACTCAACAAAGACACTTACCTCACCAGCAAAAAAAATTTTTCCTTGTATGTCTTCAGCTATAATGTCATAAGCTTCACCACTGCCCCCTGTTTTCACAAAACTGTATGCCATCTGCAGCCAAGGGTCATTGCTCCATCGAGTAACAAAAAACTTCACTGGATCAGGAACCTCCTGCATAATCAAAATAGAAGTTAAACGCTGCAAAGAAAAGTTCAGAATTGCACAGCTTTTTCTCAAACAGTTTCTTGTAATCCTTAGAGTATATGGTATTAAGATACAGATTGCATTCTGGAATTAAATTCCTATCTTTTTTATTATTATACTAACCACAAAGATAAGTTTGTTTGCTAGACTTGCCTGATGGCCTAAAACATTACAGCTGCACTATTCTGAATGCAGCAAATATGCATATTGTAATACACGTAGAAGTACATGAGAAAAAAAATTTCCCTCAAAATACATACACATGTACTCTTGTAAACAAATACAATACTGATATTGTTCAACATGTTTGTATATATAATGTAAGCAATTTTTGTCTTGATTAGGCATAATGCTTGCTACATCTAGCTTGTTAAAATCTCAAAATTCAGTTTTCATTTTGGAGATCATTTTATTCCAAAGGAGAAATAAGGTAACTTATCTACAGAAAATGAACTGTTTTGAAAACTAGGTTCAGGGAGAAAACAAAAACCAGGAAGTCAGTCTAGCTGAGCCATGACAGTAATACTCTGTATTATTTGTCACACTGCAGTGTGCAAATTCCACAGAATTCTACCAAAAAGAGCCTGAGTAACACTGGTATGAAGGCTTAGTCAACTACAGCTGTGTCTTACTCTGGAGGAGCTCATGCCAAGTAAACAGAAGCAGCTGTGGTTGCCTCTTACACAGTCTCTGCTATCAACAAATTGACTGCTCCATTCAGGCAGCACATGAGGGACTAAAGCACGAGCGAGCTATCAAGACAATGACCAGCCAAGTATGGCAAGTTGTATGAATGTCCCACAAGTAGCTCTGGTACACCCCAGAAGCTATCTTGTCTTTGAAAATCCTGCTGCGTTGTTCTCAGGTGACTGAAATTCACAACTGCTGTAAACCATAGAGACAGCCACGAAAATCACCCTTCTGGACCATAGTGGTGCTGAAACCAAGACCAAATTGCTACATTTTCATGAGATCAAAATACAGGTATGTGAACTTGCATGTGGTTCTAGTAACAATAAAGTCATTAACAAAAGTATGTTTCTAGGAATAGTTGAGTTTTCAGATACTGAAGTTCTTCCAAGATCATTAATCCTAACATTTGAACTATCAGTAAAACTTTAGCCCACCCCTGAACATTATTAACACAATCATTCCTGGGGATCTAACTGCTCTAAATAAATAAATTGAGGCATTAGTGTCTCTAGAGTGGAATGCAAGGGATAGTGTTCTGCTTGCCCCAGATTTCTCTGATTTTTCTAGTATTTTTTATCCTAATGATAATTTGGGGGGAAGGAAAAAAGGTAAAAAACTTTTATCTAGTGTCTTTTTTTACAATCAGGATGTAGGGTCCTTGCTAGATCCTTTTGCCTGTACCTCCATACCAAGACAAGTGAGAAAGGGTTGTTAGTTGAAGAGAAATGGATTGGATTGGATGTGTTGTAATTAAAGTTGCCTTGGGAGGGGGGAAGGCATAAATCAATCAAATTCATCTAGTTTAAATATCGTATCACATATTAGAAGTGGTGATGACCAGAAAAAAAGTGACAATTAAGTAAGAAGTATGTTTTGTGTTACATGCCTGCAGCACTGCTTTTAATTTTGCTTTTTTAAAGCACTTTATAGGATGATGGTTCATTTCTTTTTTTCAGTTAATTACTTCTGTCCTTGAGTAGAGATCTAAGATATTTCTATATAGATTTTTCCCACAAGAGACCAAAAACTGTGATTTTAGTATGTCTCAAAAAAACCCTATTCCCTGAAACTGACAAGAAAAGAAAAATTGTTTTAAATGTCAAAGGCTTGCCTATACATCATGAAGCACTACATTTGAAAGCTTTACTTTGGTGACAAGTTAATTCATCTCTTAATAAAAGAGGCTTCTCTTACCTGCTCCTTAAACAGCTCTCGGAGTACAGTCATACACTGTTGTAGTACTTGTTGATCATCTAAATTCTTAATGGTTGTCACAGCATCTCCAGTGACCACTGACATTAAAATGCTTTCTTTGCTCTAAAAACAAGACTTATTAAGTTATTAAGTGTTTCATAAAAAGTGTCATTTAATTGGTATTGCAAAGATATTTTCAGCTGCAAAGCAACTATTGTTCTAGAGAAAAGTGGGTTTGATTCCTTGGAATGAAGGGTGCATATTCTACAGTATTTATGCTCAAACCGTTACGTCTTCTGATGTCTTGTTCACGGATCTGTTACAGTCAGCCCTCTTTACAACTTGCTGAATTCACTGAAAACTTCCTATCTACCTACTTAAAGGCTATACTAAAAAAAATTATATTGATACTGTTACTCTTTGTGCACCCTTTTAAGCTTCAGTTCTCTGCCAAACTTTCACCTCAGCTGTACTCCATTTTCAAAAAGTGGTGACAAAGAGAGTCTGTTTAAATACTAGTTAGATATGTTTTTGATTAGACCCATACTAGGTTCTTACCAGCAGACTTTGGACCAAGAAATGAAAGGTCACATTACTGGTACTCCCTTCCACTTCAAGACATCTGCTACCATACAGAAGTTTTAGAGGTGAAGTGGTAGGTAGGGAAGAACACACAGGTTCTCAGTGCCTTTAAAGAACTCTGCCTCTCTTGTTTATATAAGGCAATAATTCTTCTGTTAGTAAATTTGATAACTAGCAGAGAATAGCTGTCAAGCAAATTAAGGATTATATGTAGGGTCTCTGGACAGCACCAGCATGCTGAAGCTCTTGACACATGAGCTTGAGAGAACTGGAGAGAACTCATTTAAGCAAAGTTGTATACAGGTACAAATCAGGTAGTAACAGAACACAAACTGAACAGGATGGTTTCATTTTGGAGTAACACATCAGGTTACAAAATGGCCTTTTAATTGCTGCCAATTAGTAAGCAGCAGTTTTTGTATGAAGAGGTGTAATATGTGTAATGTGTCTGCTTGGAACGGGCAGGAAACAGAAATTATGTCATTTCACTGGTTTGAATTTGCTTTGAAATTCATGAGTTTGAGACTGACCCTACAGGTCTCAGTTTCATGCAGAACTTGTTGTTTGTCTTTTCTTCTGCTATTCCACATTGTTATTCAGACTACTGCAAGCCAGTAAGTGTTAGTAAGTCAGCATTATCTTTTTAACAAGATTTTTAGCTGATTTAAGAAGGGAACAGAAGTCCTAAACTAGAAGTGACTAGTAGCCTCTTCCCACATTAGTAGGTCTATAGTGAGGTATTACAACCTTGTTTTCAGTAGAGTTAGAGAATGTATTTGCTTGTATATTATTCTGTATCCAAACAATGGAAAATATTCCCATTTATTACAAAAAAATACTCATCAGCTTTTTCTTGATAAATAACACTGCTTTACAATGCTTTTAACAGTTGCAGATGTGGGGGGAAGAATAATTTTGTTTTTCAGTAATTACTGCACCTAGATTCCAAACTGAATTCATGAAGGGGCAAGAGAAAATACAGCTGGCATATCACACCTCTGGATCCATGTCATAGAAGACACTAAAGAGCCCACGTTGGCTGGAATTGGGTGGAACGTGACCAAAAAAATCAGCTCCTTGAATTTTACTGTCCCAAAATCTATACGGAAACTGCAAGGCAATCTAGAGAGAGATAGAGAAAAATGGAATTTAAGCATTTCATACCACAAAACTCATAACAGGATATTGCATATGTTCTTTTAATACTTTTTCCTGTTGACACACTGTTCTTCTATGAGTGGGTCTCAACAGAAAATATACGGGCCTGGCCTCCAAGGGGGACAGGCAAAGAAAAAAAAGCTAATCTCATAAATTACAAATTAAATTGCAAATCTCATAAATTGCACAGAATATCAAATCCACAATGGGTGTCATTGTGTAAAATGCTCAAGGAATGCAGCAGATTTTTTTGCAAACCTAATGTAGAACTTATGTGGTCTCCATCCTGTATTTAGAGTTTCATAATCTTGTCTTTAAATTTCAACATTGTTGTAATTCTGTTTCTGCCATTACTTTGTTACTGGTATGTTCTAAGCACACATCTTACTAGGGAGTTTTTCAGGAGAGGCTCTGTTTTTGTATTGAGAAAGGGTAGGAGATTTTACACTGGTCAAATACACAACTTTCAGTATTCTTCACAAATAGTTTATGAATTTACTAGGCTAAAATTACCGGAAATAAACACATTATAGGAATTCTGTAAGATCCAAGACCATCATGAAGCCTTGCTCAAAATTAGGCACAAAATGTTTAAGCCATGAAATTATTCTGCAAACAGTTTCTTTAAAAATCCTATTAAGTTGGGAAATCTAACAAAGAGAAATACATGTGATCCCTGAGAACATTTTGCTCTCCTGGGCTACTGTCTACAAGTAAAACAAAATGCATCATAAATCCTGAGAAATATACTGCAAAAGCAACAGGGACAAAACAGCCAATGTTTCTACTAAAAGAAAATCAAAGATAATATGAAATCACTTACTTTCTCAATGATTCCCGCTCCCAAACTGTTAATGGCTTTAATTTTTTTTTCTGACAGTGGAGGATTAAACTGAATGGCATTTTTCTGAAGAAGGGCCAGTGGTACAGTCACTAATACCTGAAAGAAATAGCTACAATCACAACAGTAGCAAAACCTGAATACTGCACTTATGCCTCAGAGCATCCTCCTGACTATCTTGGATTATTCTTGTAGGATACAGCATAATAACACACCAGACATTTCTAGATTAGTGTCTGGTTTTCATTCCCATTAATGGGAAACACATTGCCTTCTATTCAGGTGAGAACAGATCCCACAGTTCACTGGTTTTAAGTCATAGTCTGTTGAATTGCTTGTATCACAGTGGCTAACCATGCTACTAATACTTCCTGTAAATGATAGTCAATCATTTATTTATGTTAATCTCAGATTAACAAAGCAGTCTTTTTGAAAGGGGAGATAGACGGTCTGTAGTTTGGTTTTAATTCCTTCAGAGATCCCTTCTCTTTAAAATACGCACAGTAACACTGTTGATACCAAGCCAATCTTTATCACGTTTATGTATCATTTTTTAAATTACTAAAAGCTAAATTATTCAGTATGAAGAAGGTGGGGATACAGAGAACAAGAGAGACTGAGAAATAGGGGTTGCCAAATCCTGGAAATTTTAACAGGGGAGATACACTTGCTAAATGGGGTAAAGCTGAGCAAGGAATGGAACTAGATGACATAAATGCCACTTCAAAGACCAGATTAAAAATCTACTTGCTTCACATTTGTAGTACTACCCTTTATAGTCCTTAGTTCTTCAGATCAACTTATAATCAAATCTCAAGCATGCTCACCAAAAATTAGGTTCTAGGGCATCCAAATACAGGCCACTAAAATACATGAGTATTATTCTTTGAATGGGGAGAAATTGGACTAAATAGTCTTCTGAGAGAAAAAAAAGACAAAAAGGGTATGTGCTGTGGGTTCTCTAAAATTCTTAGTCTTGAAGCATACTTGGTACCTTTTGTGTTGTCCACACTGTTCCATCTGCAGTAGTGACCTGCACTTTTTCACCAGAATAGTCAATACTCTGTACCTATTGAAAGAAAAATTTAAAAACTGTACAAGTGTACATATGCAATGCAAATTCCACCAAGAATAGCTAATATAGCACCAGTCTGCAAACTAGAAAGTGAAGAACACAAATTTCCAGAGAAATCCTGAAAGACAAAAAATAGGCTCCATCAAGCTGAAAAAGAAAAATCCTCATGATTCCAACATGTAAGATCATATAATAATACTTAAGCACTGATAGTCCTCAAAGAGAATTTCAGAAATGCTGAAATTGTCCTCTTCGGTTTTTTAAAGACGAATTGAAACAATCACAGGTACTGATTTGCCTGGTCCCAAAGAATACAAATATATGACGGGGTGTTTCAAAGAAATCCAAGACAGGCACTGCATCAACATTTTCCAGACTCACTGGGAAATTCAGCCGGATGTCCAATCCTTCTGCCAACTTATCAATCACAGTTGAATATCCCACAGTTAGAAGAGTGTGATCTCCAGCAAACTGGGCAAAAAATTCATTGTGGTCCCATGAGCGTGCAGATACCTGTGGACAGAACATAACTGGCTGTTTCTACTGGTGAGGGGGGGACACGGGTACTATGAAAAGTTCCACAGTTTAGAAGAAGCCACCCTAGTCCCCTTTGCAACTGGAAAAAAAAAGTGTATCAAAATCAAAATGCTTATTTACCTAATGCTACTATGTAACATAGAGTTTCTGGATTAAGAAAAGTCATAACATAGGTTGGTCACTAGCAGGGAATTTATGTTTCTGCATGGTAGAGAAAACAATGAAAGCAGTACAAAAATCCAGGTGAATTATAGCGTATTTATTTCAGTTGCCCCTATCTAGCAAAGTAATCAGATTTTACAGACCTAGGACTTCACATGAAAATGGAAATACCTTCTTTCCCAATGGGAAAATAAGATACAAAAAAAGAAAACCCTCAACGGAATTTTTCTGTCTCTTTGTAGGTGACATGTTAACTTTCATTGAGCTTCTCCCCCAGCCCCTGCAACCTTATAGTTAGTAAAACAGTGGCATTTGCACTAAGCAATTACCATTTAGCAGAGAAAATTCTCAAACTGGTATTCAGATGTCAATCCCTATCACTACAGTTGCATTTACTTAATATTTTAATTTTAAAATAGAAGGTAGATTTTATCTTTTTTTTTTCCCCTGGGTGCTTATGGAATATGAAAACTTGACCTATCAAGGTGTTTTCCAGTGACTGGTATAGCACTGTCTTGGAGATTTCTGTTGGTTTTGTGCACTCCTCAGTTCGAATTATGCATGTCCCACTGCCATAGCAAAATTGACATGAAAGGTCTTTAAATGTAGCAACGGGACTGAGTAAATCATGCACTGCAAACAAAATGATACTGTGGTATTTCCTGAAGCTGCTTGTTTAAAACTGAAGTAGCGAGGGCAGCCAAGTATCACAGGGCAGCCAAGTATCACGTAGCCAAGAGAGTAACTAGGAGTGGTGAACTGGGACTCACCCGCAGGGGACTGAAACAGTTCAGATGCTTAAATGCATTTATTCTCGAGATACATAGCAGGGTAATACCTCAGTTTTTAAATACAGAACAGAGAAACAGAAGTCACTCAACATCTGAGGAGGAGTAACTCTCATGTGAATCATGTCACCCAGCATCTCAGCAAAATGCCCTGCTCTCTACTAACCATCTACTCTCAACTTCTACTTGAAGAGCATGTCACTGCAAGTGTGTCAGGAGCTCCCATCAGATTAAATAAGGCAGTGCTGGAGTCAGTGTCTCAGTGCTTCCAAAGAACAGGTTAGAGGTGTAGGAATAGTCGGGATAGCTGATTCTTCCTCTAGGGCCATAGAATGGATCAGGTGATTTCTCAGTATTACTTTCAACCCTATCTTCTGTGGAGCTCAACCACTTCAGAACACAGCTGTCAAAACTCACCTGAGAGAGATTGCTGCCGCAGGCATATTCCAAATTACTGAGATGGAACTGTAGTACTTTTTCTTCCAGCTCACTGAACTGGATACCAGACTCCTGAATAAAGGCTTTATAGATCTCTTGTATTTTTTCTGTGAAAGAACATGTTTTAAATAAGAATATATCACAATGCATTGGAAGTCCTGGTGCATTTCAACATACTACTCGCTGGATCACAAGATTTTCAAGCTTACTGCTATTTTGTACCAGGATGTTTTTCTTCTCATAGAAAAAAAAAACCCAAAACCACAAGATCTTTCTAATGATAGAGTACAACTTTGTTGTTTACTCATAGGTTTCTGAGTGAGACAGGAGAGAAACTAACTGTTTAGCTGCCATCAATATAGAGTTGAAGATATTTGAGGTAAAATACATTTTAAGATAATGGAGAATCCTTGCAAATACATCCTGCTTATTTTTCACAAAATCAAAGGAACTGAGAAATTTGATCTAGGATTTATTGAAGAACACAGGAGTTGCTAATTCTGTCTTACAGAATCCATGCTGAAGGGATCTGGGAGGCAGACATTTCTGAGCAAGTTTATTTTTTGCTGTTGAGTTTCCAAGCTGCAAGTGTGGTGGGAGGCATTACCAATGGAAATGAGACTATTCTTGCCAGCAGAAGGCTGTGATCAGGCTCTTTTTTAGGCAGATTAGTCGAAAGTATAAGAGCTAGGTCTAGCTATAGCTTGCTTCAGCCAGAAGCAAGTCTTTTGAACTGCTAGTGACACTGGTTATACTGAAAAAGCTACCTTATGAAAACAAGATACAATATCAGAAATATCTGTTGCCTTTAAGGTCAGATGGACAGCCATACACTTTTTAAAATGTCTGATGTAAGAGCCAATTTAATACAGAACTTTATGAACATAGCCAACATCTTCACTTTGCAATACATCTCTCACTTACCTCCAAGAGGAACATCTTGATGTTGGGTTTTGTCTTTTCTCCACTCAGAGACAACATCTAGGATGGCATTGAAATGAAAGTCCATACGTTTATCAATAGTGGGATCTGTTATCCTTCCACCTTCCTGGATCAAGTCACATTTCTCTCCTAGTTTGTGCATTTTAATGCCAAGCTTAAGAAAAAGACATTTTATTGCTTTTTTAAGTATGGAAAAACTACAGCACCCAGCCAGCTCAGTTACTTAATATAAGGTGAATGCCTCAGATTTAAGTGATACCATTTCAAAAACAATGACAATTTTAATTAGATTAACTCTTGTCCTCTTCAAACTGGAATACCAACAATCCTTCTATCTGTTAATTGTCCATATATTGGCTTTTTCTCACTTTTCCAACCTTTCATTTATTGGGGATTCACAGAAACCTCTTCTGCAACTTTCCTGTCAGGCAAGGGCTAGTACAGAAATGCAGAGTCTGGTAATCAAACATGATGAACCAGTCTCCTTTGTTTCTACCTCAATTTATTTTCTAAGTCCCAATTAAAATCAGTTACTTACTACACCATTCTGTTGTCTGAAGCTCAAACAGTTCCCTGAATTCAGGAATTTACAGGATATTGCTTGCCAGTTACCACCAATGTTATGAACAACCAAAGCAAAGAAAGAAATTTGGAATTAAACCTAGTACCTTGCTTTGCTTGTCCAGCCTGCATTGAAAACACAACAGAGCTAAATTCAAATAAAGATGTTTTTGTGTTCTACAGAGTCAATCCAGAGAAAATAGCATAAGCATAATGCTAATTTCTTCCTAGGTCCTTGTTACTTTGGGCATGCTCCAGTGTTTTTCACATATCCTCACATCTCTCTAGGCTGTTGGTCGCCACTGCAGATCTTAAGATACAGTTGTAGTTTCAATGAAAAATTACATTAAATGACCACAAAGGGATGAGTATCTGAAGTGTATCCAGAAGTCATTGTTCCCCATCTCATAAATAAAACATGTTTTTTTTAAAAACCTAGAATTTCTTCATGGCACTATAGGGCACTAAACAATTAAAATTACATGGGCTGGATTTGCATGTCTCTGAGCAAAATCCATACTCAGGTTCCACTTGGAGAAATTCAGATTCCTGCCTCAAAAAAACCTAAACCAAACCAGCAAGTAATAACAATTTTTAAAGAAATTGAACTGCAGCATGTTTGCATTGGTAGAATTTTAGTTGTTAGGTTAATCTTAACCCGTGCAGAATTTAGCTAGAAATATTGAGAGGTAGCAAAGGCAAATCTATCACAGAAGCAGTAGCCTTCCACAGTAAAGCCTTTCTCAGCCCTAAGGAAGTCTGCTGGGGACCTTTTATGTTACTATCTCTAGAAAAGAGGAAAAAAGTGGTTTCTTCTGCTTCTGAAGCTGGAGCCACCTTGTTTTCCTTTACATAATGTGCCTGAAACCATTCTACAGCCCTTCTCTGTTCCTAACTGTTATCAAAGATATAATAGCAACACGGAGTTTACTTACAATGGAGAACAGGATTTTAATCATGTCACAAGAAAAGGACTCCCACCCGTACCCAGCCACCTGAGCCTGGCTTTAACAACAGCTTTTCACTAGTGATAATCATGACCACTGCAGGAACCCACTTGCTCACACATTAGTGCCACTGGATTGTTGACACATCCATTGACGATTTGTGCACCTCTTCCAACAGTGACTCCTGTGAATGTCTTATCGTCCCACACTCGGCCACCAATTCTGTCTTTAGCTTCTAAGACAATGACCTGTGGCAAAATGCAGCTTAGTAAATTGTAAGATTTAATTCTATTAAACATATCTGTTCAACTCCAGAGCAAAGGACAAAACAAAACACAAAAACTCCCTGAGCAATCCAGCAGTGTTAACAATCTTAACACTTTATTTTCATTTCTGGATCATTTGTAGTTAATTTATGCATTTAAATCATCTTAGAAAGGCTACACTTTGGCATATACATATAAAAATATGACTTACTTTAGAAACAACCCTAACAAAAATAAGCCTTCTTTTTAAAAAAGCTGAAGACTTATTCTGGAAATCTCAGAATTGGAGATTAAGTCATGCTACAGGCTATGAAACACAATGATCCAGGTGAAGCGCCTGTACAAAATACATGCTGCATGCTTTGTTTAATTTTAGATACAAATAAATGCTGTTTTTAAACAGCAGATTTACTCAGTAAAACCCCAGATTTTACAAATTAATTTGGATGCCCTATACATATGTGTTTGTAACAAGAATGTAGGCTTTTTCTTTTTGATGAACAACACTTTTTAAAGCAGAGAAAGTCTGATTTTAAGTAATGTACTCTAAAGCTTCTTACCTTAATTCCAAAGTTGTGCAGCTGTCGAGCTGCTGCTAATCCTGCTGCACCAGCACCAACAATAATGACAGACTTCTAAAAAATATTAAAACATTTAAATAAAAATAGTTAGAAATAAAAATTTTCATTTCACTCTCATTTTTCTTTTCACTTAAAGGAAAAAATATCTGTAGGTTTCAGAAGTCTAGGCTCTCTTGTCCTCTAAAGTAATCTGTGATAACTTTTGGAGATGGCAGTGCATTTAATATAGAAAAAAGATCAGTGGTAGCTTTGAAAATAGTTAAAGTTTTTAAGGACTTCAAAAGAAGATGCCTCAGTTTCTTTTAACAGAAAGAGCTGAAGTTATCAGTAACAAAAGTGGGAATCTAACTGAAATTATCAGACAAAAAACATACTTAAGCTTGTAAAGATTTCAATCATAGATTGGGTTGACCAGTAAAAACTATTTTATAAATGAAAAACATCTACCAATATACTTTCCAAACATGACTTATGATTTCTAGGAAGTATTCTGTTAAAGAATACATTAATTTAGTAAGTTTTGGGTGCTATCTAACAACTTGCTAGTCATAAACATGTTCCCTTTTAATCATAGCTCTTGCAAACCAACATGAAATAGCACTTTCCTCACCTATGGAAGCAGAAGTGTATTACAGGAGTAAGCCACAGAACCTGTATATTTTTCACACAGTTCCCATCCATCTGAACAGCTTATGGGAAGCACAAATCCATGGGAATGAGTTCCACAGATTTTAGTCAGAAAAAATCTTTTTTGGAAGGAGTCTAATGTATGTCATTTCCATACCCATTGAAGGCATATGAGAACAATGTAAAAAATTTGCCACACGTTAGCTTTTAGATGTAATTTTACCTATCATTCCATCAATTTATGCAAATGAGCAAAAAATGCAGAACAAAAAAAATTATTGTATGCACCATGTAGTTTTATAGCACTAATAATGTAGGGATTATTACAGCAACTTACATTGTGGTATTCCTTAGGAAGAAGGTACTGGTCAGGACTGACTGACAAAATCCCTGTATTAATTAGCCCTTTCCTTGTCATAAAATACAGGATCCTCTCCATTTCCTGTACACAGCGAATCCGCACAAGCCCCCGAACAATGATATGATGGATACATTTTTGAGGGGTAAGAGCCTCCTGCAAAGGAGAAAAAAAGAATACAAATGGTTGATTTTCTAATATTTCTTTTTTTCATATGTTTACGTCATATTTAGACTGTAAACCAAATGGTAAAAAATCATTACTCAGGCCTCTGAGAGCATTTTAAAAGAATTTTTGTGAAAATTTCTTGTTAGCAGCTTTACACAGTAAGATAACAATTTATTAAGCAAGATCAGCATGGAATAAAACCAAATGAGTCTACAAGATACTTTCACAAACTTCATTATGTGCTCCATTAGTACAGGGATGGTACTGAAATGGATTCCTGTTTACAAAATGAATCTATATGGTGGCAATGCTCACAATGGCATTCTAGTAAAATCCATTCCAAAATGGCATTTCAGGGAAAAAATAGATTAATATCCAACACCTTCACATAAATACAGACATCCATATCAGAAAGCTTTGGTATGCGAAACTTCAGCAGCTCTATTGAAGGCAGTGCCATAGGGTTAGCCTAAGTAAAAAGACAATCACTTCCCTATCCAACAATCAGGTTAAAAAAAAAAAATCATACAGTACCCACAAAACAGTTTAGATGTGCTCAAGCATCCCTTAAAAAAGTTAATAGCTGGGCAGGAACTGTAGAATTTTATTAATTTTAAAACTTTTGATTTTTACTGCAGAAGAAGCTCCTATGCATTAAATCTAAAAGAAAAAACAAAAAAAAACAAAAACAAAAGAGACCAAACCAAGCCAAACAAAAAACTTTCAACCCCAACAACCCCTGCCAAAACCCAGTCAATCTTAGAATGGATTTTCAGAAATATGGGAGCAAATTTTTCTGGTGCATAAGGAGACATCCAAGAAGTGAGTTCACATCCCAGAAAAGCTGCTATTATTTTTAAACAAACAAATTAACTCTTAGCATCTCTTACCTTGCAGTTTGTGTACCACAAAGCCAAAATCAAGTTTCTCAATGCCAGGTACATGGTAGGGTCTCGTGAATATTCTGGGAACTCATAGAGCTCATCCAGTTCCATGACATCCGGCCTCACACAAAGTGCTTTCCCACATTCATTGGGCTGATAAAAAGGCTGGAAATACTTGTTCATGCCTGCAACTGAATAAAGACACACCAGGAATTAGTCATACTCCATCACATCTTCATCACATCCTTCTCCCTCCAAAACGATCCACTGACCTCACGCAGATAACAAGTAAGGAAGCTTTCCAGGCTCTAGGCACCTCCAGAATGATTCCATTTATATTGCTCTCCTCTCTTCTGCCCTCTAGGCTGTGCATTAATTATTGTCCTGCTGCCTGATGGGTACGCCTTGGACCTATCAGAGCTGAAGTTTTATCAAAGAAACAATAATGTTTTGTGGCACTCCGATGCCATGAGGAGTCCAACAAGGAGTAGGATCTAAATTCAGCTCTGAGGACTAGCATCACTGTACAGACTCAGGCCATACTCTGAACTCCTTTCTTCTTCAACTCCCAATCCTGCCCAGAGTGGGTAATGTTCAGTATTGGTAGCTCTATGTAATGAAGTTTTCTGTTAAGCAGATAAACATCTGTTGAACACATGAACAGATTTATTTTCAGCACTTAAGGAGAACAAAGCCTGCTAAGACAACACAGAGGCTGAAATTTCCTCAAAGCGCTCTCTGAGATGAGTATGACAATCCTAAATTACCTTTCTCTATACCTGACCTATTCTGCAGATCTGCCCTCCCAGGCTGTCACTGGCAAAAAAAAATAACCTAAACAGAATCTGAGTGCCTTAAGAAACCAAATTCTTTACTTCAAAGCCCCAAAGAGCCACAATATCAAAACTAGAAGAATCGTGGGATTTTTAGATAAATCTTCATTTCCTTAGGAATGCAAACGTCTTTAATACCCACATGGTAATTTCCCGTTTCTATACACAAATGACAGTGGTACACAGAAAGCCTCTGCAGTCTGTACTTGCTCCCTAAAGAAAAGCTGTAAGAAATGTATTACCTGTATCTTACAAACAAGCAAATGGCATCAAACTACAGAGGCAGTCACACAGAGATTGTGTGTTAGTGCTGAGAACAGAACCAGTGTTCTGAATCAGGAGAATTATGTGCCTTATAAACTCAGTTATAAGACAGAATTTATCACACCTATTTAAGCAACAGAGCCCTGCAGATGGCCCTTACCAGTCACATTAGGCACGCTCTTTAAGTGCTCTAACTTCACAAGGTTGGATTCACCAGGTAACCGATTAGTGCTGGTACAGGATGGACTCATGCCCACGCAGTCTGGGTAATATGCAGCTAGAAAGGGAGCTGCCACACTGTCTTTCAGCAAAGGAGGGAGTATGAGCATGGAGTACCACCAATGGTCTGAAACTTCAGCCACTCTCTGGCCAAGCGGAGAAGTGAAGGAAAGTGGGGAGAAGAGAACACGTCAGTACTTTAAAAATGCTGGAAAATGAACCAATTTCCCACCTCCCTCCAAAACTGAGACCCAAAAGCATTAGAAGTACCAATCTCAGAATTGCAAGTCAAAGATTTTCTCTCCCTCTTTCCCCTTCCTCAGCCTGACACAGAAAACCTGTAGTATTGATCTCTTCCTCAGACATGGAGCTGAAACTTCACAAACTCCACACCATATGGAAAGTAAACAAGTGAGACGTGCCATTATAACACGTCTGTGCTTTATCAAGCCCTTTATAAAACATTTCCAGTCACTTATGCATCCAGAAATCTGAACTTAGAAAAGTCTACACTAACTGATCAATTGAATTTAGATTCTGCTGTCCCCATTCTTCTAGAACCCTAAGAAGCGCTAATGAATCAGCCTTAATACACAAGTCAAACATGTATTAGGGAAACAAAACCACAAAGCTTCTACAGGAGTCAACCATAAGGTTGAGCATGTTCCCTGTGATAGAAGTACCTCAGGTACACTTGTGAACGTTGGCTTATTGAACATAAGATTATATGAAACCTGAAATGCTGGGTGACATGATCACAAACCCCATGAAACACCAACATACATATTGTGTGTACATTTTGTATTACAAGGAAGAGGAGAGAGAAAACATGCTTAGGTGTTCTCTTGCAGTCTTCAAAAAAAGGAGACTACCTTGGCTACAGACAGAAACCACCTAAAAAGCATGGAAATTTTAGGATGGGGAATTTTACTTGAAAACTGGCAACTGAATACTATTTTGCCTGATCAAAAATGAGAATTAGGAGTAAACTTTGAGTCACAGGCCACTACTGAAGGACACCATGAACCACTTGAAAGTTACTTGGTATGGTAAGGGAAAAGAGGAAAAAAAGATGAGAAAGTAAAAGGCCCTAGGCTCTGTTGCAAATAGTGTTTGACAGTTTCCTGAGCAAAATGCATAAATACTGACATAATTGGCCAAAGAACCAAAATTAAAAAGGAAATAAATATGCCATGCTTTAAGATTGCTTTCATATTCTAGGAAAAATGAGGAGGAACAGCCACTACTCACCAAATCCTCAGGCATGGAACAATGGTCTGAGCCCTCAGTCTGAAAGAAAAGTGAATGGCATGAGAGCTATTCTTAAGCTGTATGGAAAAAATTAAGTATAAAGAAAAATAATTTTCTATGGCATAATCCTCTACATTTAAAAAAAAACCCAAGAAAAAGTGCTTAGTGTTAGCCTTCTGTAGTGGACATAATTGTTTAAAAATAGAAGAGAAATGTGTAGGATAAAAACACAACACACCATAAAGCAAAAGCACTCTAGAAAATGTTTCTGATTTCTTAAGTTAGTTTCTACTGATCAGATATTAAAATATACATTCTATTCCATGAAATAGGGTGGAACACTGAAACAAACAAATTAAGAAATATAGAATTTTATAGAAAAATGGAAATATCCCACATTTTTCCAGAGGGACTTTTCCAGTCTAGACTATAAAAGAGAGTTTCTTATTTAAGAGTATCTTTATGACAGAGTTTCAAAATTAAATGCTGACCCTTCAGGTTTTCATATGGTCACTATTTTCATGGGTTTTTTTTCATGTTATAAGTGCCATATAGTTTCTATGGCACTTTAAGGACTCTTTCAAATTTCAGGAGTTAACTCGATGCCAAAGCTGAAACTTTTCAAGTAAAGCTCCATGACAGACTTGATAACAATTAGGAAAAGCTCATTGAGCTTTTCAAATGCTTTCCTCAATAACAAAGAAAGGCCAAACAAAACTGAAATGAGCATTTTGGTGTATGTCTATTTTGTACATGCTGATAACCTTCCCATAGCTAAAGGATTTTACAATTGACTGTGCAGACAAAGATATTTCAGATACTTCTTTCTTGACATTTCCTGTCAGAAAACAAATGTTCAAGCAGCATGTAGGTCTGTCACTGTGCAGCTCTCCAGGCCATCAGACTATCATTTTGACATTAGAGACACTGAGCAGCAAACAAGAAGAAACTAATTTCTGCAAACAAGAAATACCAACTTGTTAAGTTTCAATATGTGCAAAACTGTTGTGTGGTACCTTGGTGGAACTGTTCAGTTTCATACCACATCTGTAGGTTTTTGCTATTTGTGGTGTCAGCTGGATTTCCTTTGTCAGCTGACGCCATTTACCACATTCTGGCTTTGTGCACTGCACCTACAAGTCAAAAAACAAACATGTTTTTACTTGTTGCTTATCCTATTACAAGTAAGATTAATGTAACTTAAATAACCAATTAGAAAGACGCAAGACACAAGAAGGTTGTAGAATATAATTGTTAGATATGTTCTTGTGTAATCATCAGGTCATAAGGAGTGTTTGATGTACAGAAATCTTGTACCCATCTCCAGCAAAACTGAATTTCTGCACAGAATCTAAGGCCAAAATTAATTCAGCATCCCATTACTATGGTCTTCAGTGGACTTTGCAAGCATTACTTCAAAAACACATTCTTCACCACTTAAAGAAAAAACAAAAAAACTCTAACAAAACACCACTCCCACCAAACTTCCTTCTCTTCCCATCTTTCTTCTGCTCTCTTTACCAGGGAAACACAAAATCTGATTTCAAAGTCTTTCACACTCATACTTTCCCTGCCAAATCTTATTCTACCTGAACATCACACAGCTGCTACTTCACTGAAAAGTAACAGAAGGTTCATCTTTGTGGGGTGTGGAGAAAGTCTCCAACAGTGGAGGAGCTCATCAGAATTTTTGTCTTGAGCTTTTCCACAATCCTCTAATACTGGAGAAAAGCCCACAAAAACTCAGCTGACCTGCTGCTTGAACAGCAGAACATCAGAAGCACATCAGAACATCACATTCCTATTAAATAAATCACCTGTCACCTTACCCAGTAAGGAAGCTGTTGATCAGCCATAAAGGCTTTTGGACTGGGCTCACTTTTACCATTACTTGTCCAAATCCTTTTCCAGGCAGTGTATTTCTCATAACCATCTTTATGGCTAAGAAGAAAGAGGAAACATCAAGGAGTCAGAAAATTAAATATCTAGTTCATTTCAAGCAATAGCAGTTATTCTAAAATTAAATATTTTATATAAGGACAGAGAAATAAGTCGAGAGAGAGTACTGTATTTCCACTATTAAAAGGAGAGTTATGGTTCTTACAATAACAATAAATTGCATCCTGACCATTATGTCCTCTTGCTTACGAGCACACTTCCTGGTATGTAAGGCCTGGACTGCGTGATGGGTACTGCTGTGCATATAAGCACACAAAAGCCCTGGTAGAGCTGGAAGTAATTCCCACTCAATGGGAAGGAGCTTGGAGCTAAGCACCCTGTCAGCCTGACAAGAGTCTTCATGGTCACTGAACCGCAAGAGTTAAATCTCCTTACTGATTTCTAACTGCTTTTTATTGCACTGCTTTAGAGAGGCAGGGTCTCCCGGATACACAATGTAAAGTAAATTTATTTTATAAAGGAAACCACATTTACTTATAACTGTTCTCATAATTTAAAATTCTGACTTTTTTTTCAAAAAGACAAAAGCTTCCGAACAATTGCACACACAAACAAGCCTGTCTAAACCAACCAGTTTTGTTCACGGTGCCCTGTTTAAGTTGATTAGTCCATACAACACATGTGTCTAAGCATCAATGTCTAAGCATCAATGTCTAAGCATCAATGTCTAAGCATCAATGTCTAAGCCTCAGTCTGACCAAAGCAAGCACAGAGGACAAGTCTTTGTATTACGTTTATGTACATGATGTTTCAACAGTTGTAACAGCTGCCAAATTTTAATCAGCTCTGAAAGGACACAACCTTAATTGGTAAATCTACCTTCGGTAATAGTAGTCAAAACATTCATTGCAGAAGTGTTCCCCACAGGACAGATGGTACCATCTAGACGTATACCCATTTTTAGCACATCTGTAATATAGGAGACACAGAAATAGTTTTACAATACATTCAGGGGGGAAAAAAAAAAAATCTTTCTATTGACAGTAGCACATTGTAGAATGCGAACAAAATATTCAGAAGAAGCCAGGGCTTTATGTTACATTCATGAAGGCTGACTTACACAAGGCACTACAGCCATACAAATAACAATAAGGTCATTTCAATTGTCTCAAGCATTTCTAGTTTCCAAACTAAGCAACACCAGATGTAAAGGAGGCAAAGTGTACACAATGTGCAGTTTTACAGTTGGTCTGGCTTCCAGCAGCCTCCCTCTAACAATGGTCAACTGAGCCTGTCTTTAGTACCCTTTAAGCAGGCATTTCCTGAACATGAAACAGTGAATATGTGCTGTGACACATTAAGTGTTTTGCAAATGTATAAGATGACAAAGCCCCTCACCACAAGAACTTACAGTTCCTTTACTTTGTTGCATGTTGTTCCAATACTAATGCAGGGTTGGGAGGTATCATTTAAATTAGCAGTTTTCTTGTACATGTGATCACTTGATTCATTACAATGTTCTGTCCCCAGAACAACTGACAAAACTATAAAGGCAAATCTGAACACAAAACAGATGTTGCTTATTTTTTTCTCATGAACAACTTGTGATTTTAATCCAGTGAGACAAAACTCTAAGGAAGCAGTTACACGTTCTGGGCAGTTGTTCTTTATTACTCTCAAAAAGAAATATTCATTACAAAGATTATATTCATCAGACAAAGAAATCATTCTTCACTTAGAAAACTCTCATTAAACTCAATGAAATTGTTCAAGATAAATGCACAAGGTAAAAAGCAGTGACCTAAGTTACTAACTCAAACAGCCATGAAATGAGCTCATCTCAAATAAATAAAGTCCAAAGTGTGTACTTGGAGGCTGGAAGGGTTAAAATCAAAATATTAAAATAAGAATTCAGAAAGATGCATAAGCAGTATGCATTGTTTCCTAAATAAAAACTGCAATATCACCAATGCTGATCTCACAGGTGCTCACTTCCTGGACATGTCTCTCAGGCAACTGCCAAAACACTTGGCTTCCCTATGACAACATCCAGAATACACTGACTTCCTGCCACCAAAGAACAATCCATGGATATAACTAAATGAAGCACCTAATTAGTTTTATTTATTTTTCAATGCTATAAAGAAGGAAATTTTGTCTCAATTATCAGGGAGGGAGGAGTGCTACATAACTACAGTGTGCCTGCTTCATAATGAGGTCTAACATGTTGCCTATTATAGATATACCTTATCAGTATCATGCATTCAAAACCACCTCATTATGAAGCAGGCACACTGTAGTTACGAAAAAGCACTTGTGAAAGTGCACAGAAAGTGTACGAGAACAAGGAGTTCAAATAAGTATGACTGTGTCTCCTAAGAACTAAAACTTGAAAGCTAGAATCTCACCTCAGACTGCAAAGCATTCCAATGAAAGAGGGGTAAAGACTTTCTACAGTAGATAACAGTTTCATTTTCCATCTTGAAAGCAAGTTTAGCTTTCTCAGATTACACTAATACGCTCTTCACTTTCACAGAAGCAAGGCATGTTCCAGAGGACACCATTAATAACATAAATAAGCACATTGCAAAGATATTCTGTATCTGAATTAGCAACTTGCACAGGAGAAAGTTATCCACAACAGGAATAACTGGTGACATTTTCCTGGCATCTTAAGACTCCTATCAGCAGTATCTTTCAATTCTCCCCCTACATTTAGAAATGAAGGAATTTTTTAGAATATAGTTAAAATCCTAAACTTCAGCTGCAGATTTAGGAAGTCCATGAAAAATGCAAGTAAAAAATAACAAACCTTTCAGCTGCACTGGCAAAGCAAACCGGACATGTTGCAGTACATCCAGCTTTTTCACACTTTCTATATTTCTTCTCTGACGCTTCATCATCATCATCTGCTGCTTCAGCTGCTTTCTTCTTTACCTAATAAAGAATAGCTGGAATCTGACCACACATGATACAAATGCATCTTCTACAAAGTGGCATTCAGACAGTTTTGCAGCTTGTGAGTGGCATCCCATAGTTAAAACGATCCTAATGAAAATCCTTGTAGCCATTGTGAAATAACTGCAGCATGAAACAGCTGTCAAATTAGGTCAGTTTTTTCTACTAAAAAAACCAACAAAAACAAACCAAAGAAAAAACCAAACCCACAGTAAGACTGGAAGTATCATTTAAATCTAAAAAAGTCTTGCCTTAGTCTAATGGATGCCACTGAAGAAATTATAAGCAAAGCTTACAGTTTAAATAGTATTTTAAGCTCCATCATGTGTTAATGAGTCAGGCCTCATGCATTCATTCTGTTTCTCCTTCAGAAAATCTCTCTTTGCATACTTATTGATAATAATTAGTGGCAATCCTATCTGTGCCTCAAATAAAATACTAGGGTAGGCTTAGGGCATTTTTTTGGACACAAAACTGTATACCAAATGTCTCCTCTGGGCCTCAAAGGTACTGTGTATTATGTTGTTTTAGGCTTCTGGCTGGATGGGCAGACAGCTTTGTCTGACTGTACAGAAATATGTGATTGTATTTTTAACACATTAAGCACTTACAGGTTATACTGAGTATTTGTCTTTTTCGAATATTGTTCTCAAAATGAGACACTTGACCTGCTTATTCACAGAATTAACTCATTCTCCCTCTCCGTGGATAAGTAGTCTAGGACCTAACTTACCCACAATGATGCCTACTTTCTTTACAAATATCAACAGAAAATAAAAAATAGCAAAGTACAAACCCACATGTTTTTAATTATAAATACCTGTCTTCCAGAACTCCTCACAGGAAGGTTGTCTGGAGACTGATCTGAAGAACATGCCTTTTTTTTCGTTCGTACCCTTCCTGTTGACATTGTATTGTTAGATCTGAAAAAAAGTAAGCAATAGTTAATTAATTTTAATTGCTTGACTTTGCAGAGGTAATCACTGCCACTCACAATACTACCTTTGACAGAGTTACCTAAGTAAGAATCTGTTCAGTTTGACTGTTAATTTCAGAGGAAAATGCCAATGAGGCCTTATGGGAAAGGAACAATACCTCTATTTTAAACTAAATTTGTAGTTAAGATTAGACCCCTGAGTACATCTTGACAGGTTGTTCCAGATCAGCATATCCTGGATTTCAATAATCTGATTTGCATTACGTGAAGACGTGGACTGGAATTGGGTTGGCAAAGTGAACAGACATCAGCTCAATGCTGATGCAAGCATTCAAATACCATACAGAGTAACACTCGTCCTGCTAACTACTGATTTATTGGCAGCAAGAGATTTGCACTGTAAAGCACTTTTCCAAACAGTGTACCGAAGAGATGTTTAATATCAGATGAACAGCCAGTTCCAAGACCTGCACACTCTCCTATAAAAATACATCAGAATTTGAAGTCCAGACTGCCATTGTATAGCAGGTATAAGTGATTGGAATATTATCAACAAAGTTTGTTAAGTATTCTATAAGACAAAAACTCTATGGCATGATAGTGCTCTGTAGGTGTCTTTGCATTGGTAGGAGCACAGAATGAACCACAGTTAACCATGTAAACTGGAAACCACTGAGTGTGAGAAAGTATGATGCAGAAATATGAAAGCATATTTAAAATGGTATTATCAAAGGCATTATTTTCACAGTGAGTAAAGCACAAATAAAAAGAGCCTAGAAGAAGTAAATTTAAGAGTACTCTACCACATACAGAAAAGAAGTGGAAATAAACCCCTTGTACTACAGAACTGCATCACGTCTGATATCTTGTTGTAATAGGGATCAGTTTGTAATTACGTTTTTGGAAGGTTTTTGTATATATACATATATGAGACTTCTCAGTTCTCCCTGTTTCAGGCTGCAACTTCCTTACTCAAGCTGTCAGTGATGGACAAGGCAAGAGTATCTCTGTTCAGAAATTCTAAAAGTAAAGGTAACCAAAGGAGAGGGAGAATTTTCACAAAATTTCATATTAAGCTGATTCAAATCAAACTGGTGCTTCATTTTCCTCTCAAGAGAGAAGAAATTATTTGAGAGAGGAAGAGAAATCGCATGAGAATATCCCCATAAGTGAAAAATTCATTCAAACCACCCAATACAAAATTAAACTTTGTTTCCTGCATGTATCCCCTCCAATTACAACTAGCTAGAGGTAGGAAATAAAATATTAAGTCAATCTCTATTACCTAAAAAAAAAAAAAAATTAAAAAAAAAATTAGTATCACTTCACTGTAACTTACCATTGTATGGGGGTGGATGAGGTTGGAGAGTAAAGAAAACCAACCAGTTTCATTTACATGAGATTTCCCTAAACTGCTGCATAACGCCCCAGAAAATGGTGGCTTTTTTCCCCTAGAGCTTTCCTTATGGATCAGCGGCACAACAGTATCTCTCTGTATCACCTTCACTTCTGACAGTAAATAATCGTTCCGACATGCCATGGTCCTTACAGTCGGAGGCTTCCAACTGAGCAAGGAGTGCCGAGTGCTGAGCAAGGCACCAGGTGACTCATTTTGGTGACCATCAGGTGATCACAGTCTGCTGCTGCTGTGGGGCCCTTTTATCCAAGAAGGTAAAAGAGCACGCAGCTCTCTCGTTGCATATAGGGGGGTAGAAAAAGGTGTAAGTTATTAATCATTAGGAAATTTGGTAAAAATATTTCTGATTCAGAGAGGCCTCCCATTTTGAAAGGCAGAGGTCAGTTGTACAGAATCACAGACATATTTTTGCTGTAAGCACTATGGGAGGTGTAAGAGGGAGGTGGGGAGAAAGAGAGAAAAAGAGATCAGCTGTATGTCACTTTGTTCCCACTTCCCCTCCCAAACCAAAAAGCACCCCCCCAAAAACCCACAAATTTTTAGACAACAAGCAAACATGGCTTACTCTATCTACTACGCTTTACATGACTTTGCATCCTATCCTGTAGACATCTTACTGGCTGAGAAAATAAGCCCTTTAAAAGGAAGAGAGATACATAATGCGCTGCCACATTTGATAACGTTTCATCCATCTGTAATGTGTGGCCTATATTGGAAAGCTTTGTGGGGTTTACCTGCACAGTTGACAGTAAGTTCGTCTTTGGGGAAAGAAAAAAAAAATTAAAAAAGAAAGAAACCACACAGACACGTACTGTCAGAGTCGGAAAGGAAGCGAGAGCAGCCTGATTAACACGGGGAGTGCACACACCTCTAAAAGTCAGCCCGAGTAAAACGGCGGCGCTCAGCCCCGCCAGCCGCGGCTGACAGTGCCCGCCCCGGGCCGCGGCTGTGACAGCTGGCGGCGGGCGGGGGTCCCGAGGGGCAGCCCCCGGGGCAGGGGAGCCCCCGGGGCTGGGCTGCCCCGGAGCCCGGCGGGGGCGGTCCCGGGGGCGGCGGGGCAGGCGCTGCGGCCGGCGCCTGGCACTCACCTCGGGACCGGG
>VZTX01009504.1:629925-643172 GCA_013400915.1 Pardalotus punctatus
TACCGCGGCTGCCGCTGCCCGGGCCGGGGGTGCCGAGGGGGGCGGCGAGGGGGGCGGTGCTGAGCAGCCGCGGTTCACCCCGCGGGTCCCCCGGCCCCGAGCAGCTGCTCACCCCCACCTTCTGCCCGCGGGTTTCACATGAGAGAAGTGTCGGCATCTCCCTCCTTGATGGCAGGGGTAGGGGGGCTTCCCGATGGGTGCGAAAAGGGAGGTCACCGGCGGTCCCATAGCGTTTGAACAGGGCGCGTTCAGCCGCCTTCGTCCCGGGAAACGAGGTCTGGCCGAAGCCATCAGTCGCAAGAGTGTGCCGAGTGCTCTGTCGCGTTCGGTACAGCTACGTTGCAGCTATCACCAAATTGTGATCTCTTGAGGTCTACTAAATTTTTGTCCGATTCGAGGAAGTAAGAGCCAGTACCAAACTATACATCGGGTGGGGGTGATTCTTCTCCCTTGTTTTTTTCACAGCTACAAGCACTCCCTGAAGACATGGACCGCTCAGCGGATGCATCCGGGCTCCTGGAAGGCTCTGATGTTGGGTCACAGAAAGAGAGAGTGGTGACAGAGGAGGAATGGCTACAAAAATGGGAAATGGGTAACATCGGGTTTCACAAGGAACAAGGACATCCGTACGTGACTTCACTCTTCTGCCTAAGCTGTTTTAAGAAATGCCATGAGAGGAGCGACTTCACTCATTCAAGAAACTCTTAATTAAACATGGAACATTTGCAAAAAATTATCTTACATGGGCACAGCTTGAAACTAAAATAGATATAGATATTTTTGTGACCTCCATTTGTCAAAGGGCAGAGAAAAGAAAGTATTAAAATGAATTTAGAGCTTTTATTCTTGAATCAGGTTTTAAACCTTAAAACTTGGATAATTGAGCTAGAAAATCTTAAATTTTCTGATGGAGGAGCTTTGCACTGTAGTTCATGTTATAAAACTGGGGCTTGAAATAATGTGCAGAGGGCATCAGAGCAACTACCATGCACTAAAAGACAAGGACCTAAGAGAGTAAACCTGTGTAGTCTTTCAAGACCTGTAGAAGTGATTTGATTGATACTGAAGTTTAATAATCATTCTGTTTAAAATCTGTTATGGCGCTCTTAGAGGTGGGTTGGTTGGGTTGTTTACTTGCAAAGACCAACAGAAAATAGAACAAACAGAAATTTGTTAATTTCTGGATGGCATGGAATTTACTTTCTTGCTATGTAGATGGAAGGTGAATGTTTTTATTTTATGTTTTTATTTCTAATGGCATGAAGCGGGTCGAGCTAATAGCCTATGTGCTATCATGGAGTTTTTGTATTACCTGGCATAGTGTGTAGCACTTGGCTTTTCATGTGCCAGCACAAATACTCGCTGAGTTTAGTAAAACATGTCTGTTCTTCTGCAGGCTCCTTCAGAAGTATCTGGATGTTCTTCTAAATGGCAGGAGTGGACTGAGGATATTTTTCCCACTTTGTGGTAAAGCAGTAGAGATGAAATGGTAAAACACAGATAATAAAAGTCTTATTTGATGTGGGGGGGAGGGAGGGAGACGGGGAATTCCCAACCTTATATTGGCCAATGGAAATGTGCTGCATTTCCACTGGTAGGAAAGCAGCTTCACTAGAAGCTGAAGGGAGGAGGAAGCTGGTGTTTTGTGTAGTACCATAAATGGAATGGTTAAGGACTAACCTGAAAGTTCTCCTGATTGTCCCAAGTTCAGCTTGGGGAATGCTGAATTTAGATGGACAGAGTGACTGAAGCTGTGCTCTTACCACTGCTGCTTTTGGTAGCAATGCCAGTTTAAATTGTCCGCAATGAGATCAGATGTGTCAGACAACATTTTCAAGAGACCATGTGGTATGTCACTCTGGAAATGTAAATGATTTGGGCTAAATGTAACTTCCTTCTTTTTTATACTTCATATTTTACTTTTACATTTTTGGGAGGGGTTGTTTTTGTCATTAGGGCCTGTATAAGCCAGTGGTTTTTTTTGGAGTGAGGGAGCACAAACCAAAAACTGCACTGCATCCTCAAGTAATCCAGCTAGCTCCAGCTATCAGTTTTTATCACAGTAACTACTTTCTAGGCTGACTGTGGGCTCTGACACACATTGCTGTTGTGCTGAGCTGCAGCAGCATGGAGCTTACCGCACCTCCCTCACTGCCCGTTCCTGCCAAGCCACAGAGGCAACTGGGTGGACATTGAGCTTCAATCACCTCAGTTCAGAGCACAGCACCCTTCTGACATGGACAGTTTCTCAGTGCCCTCACCTCTGTTTTAAACTGGTTCGTAGGTATAAATGAATAATTCATTGAATCTAAATAAAGCATGTAAGTCCTTGCCAACTGTATGCTGAGTGGTGCTAATTTAAGCTCAGATCACGGAAGGGAGATGTTCAATATAATATGAACACTTCAGAAAGTCAGGATTAGACATATCAGGGCATCCTAAAACTAGGCTTTCCCTAATGAATAGATGATGCATGGAAGATACACATTTTGCCCCACCTGTGGGCCTCACGTAAACTTGGGAATGCTCTCTTTTGTATTCAGGCTGGCAGACATGGGACACAGCATCGTTGGTGTTGAAATCAGTGAGCAAGCAGTGAAAGAATTTTTTTCAGACCACAGTCTGCCTTATTGTGAGGAGCCAGTCCCCGAGATTTTGGGAGCCAAGATGTTCCAGGTATGTCTCCTGCGTTGTCAAATGATCTGGTGTGGTTAATCATGCAATGAAGGCATAACTGAGCAAACAAGTAATTCTGCTTTTATGCCTTTGTTTTACTGGTAATCATTCACCTCTCCTGAAGACGTCTGAAAGGCAGCTCTGAGTTGTATTTTTGGACTGAGAAATTATTCTTCTAAACTTACTACTTTGGCCCTCTTATGACAGTGAAGCACCTGAATGTACCAGGAATGTATTTTAAAACTGCGCAATTACATGCCTTGATAGATTAGAACCTCTCTAGAGGGGATCAGAAGAGTTACCTAAGTAAATTAAAACTAAAATTTTCTCATTGCTTTTCCCCATTACACATAAATGTATTTTTTTAATTTCTTTTTTTAATAGTCTATGGGTATATTTTAAGGTATGGAGTATAAATATATACTTATGAGTGCATATTTAAAGATAGTTTGCTGATATAGGTTGTTTCCTTTTCTTTTTATTGTAGAGTACCTCTGGCAACATTTCACTCTACTGCTGCAGTATTTATGATTTGTCCAGGTAGGAATACTCACTGAGTTTTACAATTCTTCATAATCGAATATGTATTAATATTGTCCAATACTATTATTTTATTTGAATCAGACAAAGATTTGTTCGGTCCTGTCAAGAAAACTCTTATTAATTTGCATAAGAAATGTGAATAGCCAATCTCCAAAAAAAGCTTAATTCCATTGTTGATTGTTAAGGATGACAACTAATAATCTTTAAATGGGCTTCTTGTTCCAAGCCATTCTGTGAAAGTTATAGAAAAACATGTTTGTTTTTACAGTAAAACCAAATTATCTTTAACATTGATGAATTCTGTGAAGCAAAACTGTAGCACAATCCCATACTCAGAGTAGCTTAGTAAAAGTAAAGAGAATATATCCAGAGGTGTCTCAACACAATAGTTCCCTCCTCTTGCAGTTCTTACTCAGATATGATTTTCCCTAGATTATTAGGTTTTGGTGAAGTTTTTTGTGTTTATTTGTTCTTCTTACAAACAACTGTCAGGCACAAGGATTTGTTCCATGGCTCTTCAGTAAGAAGGAAATAAAGTATTAACATTTACTTTGATGGGCTTTCCTGAACTAGTACATATACAGGCGCAATGGTTAGTTCAGGACACCAGAACACAGCGTTTACTATATGATCTTTTTTTTCAATCTGCCAAAACACTGGAAAAAGGACTATTCATTACTAGAGCCCAAAGTCTTTCAGACAATAGACCACGACTAAGACTTCTGCTGCTGCAGCTGACTCCAGTTGGTTTGAATAGTGTATATGTAACTGCAAAGTTATGTAGTATATGTAGTCCTGCAAAGTGTCGAACAGATGGGCTGTATATGAGTGTGACTTGGTAGATACTGCCTGGTTTCTTCCCCACCTTGCCCCTCCAGTGTAGCTACTTCCTACACTGTAGATCCCTATAAATCCTTCTTGCTGTGAGTTGAGAAGTTGCCTAGGGATTGCTTAAGCTTCTCAGAAATTTTAGAAAAATTCAATCACAAGTTTTGTAGCAAGTAGCGTGGTGAAACATGTAACGTCCATCACAACATGGTGGAATAGTACATTGAAATAAACAAAATTAGGTAATTAGTGAAAATTTCAGTGCATATCACTGGATACAGTTCATAGTTTGTCATCCACAAAATAAATTGGCAGACAGACATTCTGGATGCAAAATGAACTGTGTTCCCAACAGCAGTCAGCAGATACCTGTGACTAGAAAAATGCACACACACTTCTAGTTTCTGTGTACAGACAATTTGATTAATTACCCAGTAATTATGGAAATTAAACTTATTTCTCTCTTGCTGAGGCTGGCCTACTAACAGGTCCCTTTGATCTCCATTAGCCTAGCATTCATTAGAAGAAAACTCAGATGTGCTCCTGACCTTTGTCAGAATGGGACATTTCAAAGACTCATTCTGGTTAAAGAGTAACAGGAATTACTGCTCTTTCTGGGAATTCTGGGACATATGTAAAACAGTTATATTACACAATCATTGTACCTCCTAATAGAATTATGGCCGCAAGACTTAAAAAAAATCAAAAATTGCATTAACTGAAACTATTAAACATATGCAGAGATAGAAATTCACAAGTTTACTCTTAATTCCCGGGGGTTTTCTGCATATATGTGAATTTCTGATTAACATGTTAAATGTTGTTAGTTATAGTAGTACGTTCTCCATGCTGAATGCCGTATAAACACATAGCAGTGTGATACAGTGAAAGGTACACCCAAGGGAAACACTTCCTAATACCTTAGCTTCATCCTGACTCCATATCAGGATGAAAGACAGCTATGTGTCTCTTTTGACCTTTTCCTCATGGCTTCATTGTGTTCTGAAGGAAATTAGAAGTGCAGAGAGGCAAGGAGCACCCAGACACTCAGCAGCTCCTGAGATCTGGGCAGCCAGGAGACTGGGCCACAGCATGAACCTGCCTGCAGCCCGGGATGTCTGTAGGCCCTGATGAAATCACTGGGGAGTAAAGTACATGAAATGCCTGTATGGAGCCACTGCCACCATTCCAGTTGGACCAGATTAAAGTTGGGAAAAAAAAAACAATTGCAGAAAACCTCAGTGGCTTACCCAAGGTCACACAGCAGACTCAGCTACGCAGAGAAGAGAACTGCCTCTGGGCCTCAGAAGATCAAGTTTGTCACCTGCCCCACTAAACTTTCCTTTGTGCCCTGCATGTCCATTGCTTCTTTAACTTTCTCTTTAAAAATCTCCTTCCAGTTACGAGGCTGGTTATTTAAATTAGATGCTTAGACTTGGCAAACTTTAAAAGAAGTCAGCACTTGGAAGTGTTATCATGTGCCATCACAGTAGAGTGAGAAATACAGGATCAGCTTGTAGGTTAGATGCCAGAGACTTAACAATGCCATTGCAGTGACAATAGCAGTGGGCAGAGAGAAGTTCTCATGGTTTAACTCTGGCTGGGAACTAAGTACCATACAGCTGCTTGCCCACTCTCCCCATCACGAGATGGTGGGGGAAAATCAAAAGGGTAAAAGTGAGAAAGAAACATATACGTGGAGATGAAAACAGTTTAATAATTAAAAATATTTTTTTAAGTTACAAGGAAAAAAAAATCTCTACTGCTTTACCACAAAAAAGAACAATCAAAGAGAGAGGAAAATAATACCCAAGAAAGACAAGTGGTGCAAATGAAAGCAGTTGCCCACCACCAACCAAGCAACTGATGCCCAGCCATTGCCCCCATCCACCAACCTCCCACCCAGTCTTATTGCTGAGAATGAAGCCAGATGGTCTGGAATATCCCTTTGCTCAGCTGGGGTCAGCTGTGCCTGCTGTGTTCCCACCCAGTTTCTTGTGCATTCTTGTGCATTCCAACCTGCTCACTGGTGTCATGGTGTGAGGAGCAGAAAAGGTGTTGGTGCTGTGTACATGCTGCTTTGCAGTAACTAAATTCTCAGTGAGTTATCAATATGATTTCAAGCCCAAACCCAACACAACCCCATGCAAACTACTATGAAGAAAGGTGGCACTACCCCAGCCAAAACCAGTACAGAAATTAAGACAGAGGTGATGCAATTGGACTCTGACACCTGCCCATTAGGCAGAAGGGTATTGCACAATTCCATGCCACATTTTTCTAAGTAAACTTATTCAAACTTTCTTTAAAATTACGCAATATATGTTGTTACTACCTTACTGTCTAACCTCCTATTTTAATAATTACCAAAAACAAGGCTCTTCCTTATCCCCTGAATATTCTTATCTTTAGTGTCTGACTGCTCACCCATCAGTAAAGGCATTTCTTGATAGTCTTGCCCACTTGCATGTTTTGGGTGGTCACTGAAGCCGTCTACCAGCACATCCAGAAACAAAACTAGTGTCTACAGCAATGTTGAACTGAGGCAAGCAGCAGTGTAATTTAGCTTTTCTAGCATTAAACAAATTGCAAGCTGAAGCTAACTGTCCTGGCCATGTAGCTGGGAATTCAGGTGTCTAAAGGTACTGAATGTGCTGAGTTCAGTGATAGTAAAGCAACAAGGCACCTTCCTTGGCCTGCATTTGAAATCATGCAGGAGTTTTAGAAGGTGGTCAAGAGCTGTTGATGTGCTGAATGCATGTTAGACAGCAGGCTGTGGTTACTGAGCACCTAGACTTGTAGCCCAAATGTGTTTAAACTACATTCATTCCTCCCTGCCATGTCTCAGCACCCCTAATGATGGGGAAGCACCAGCCAATTCCAGCACCTCTTTGCTATCGCGGTAGGACCAAGAACCAGGAGGGTTTCTTGAGTTCCAGATCACATTGGTATGGATTATGAAAATGCTGCACCATAGCAAAAAGGTGGTGGGGCATCTGCACCACTAGCTGCAGAATCCTTGTGACTTCACAGAAGTATTTGAATAAAGATGAAGGTGCCTTTTTACTTCTTTTAAGCCTTTTCCTTATCTCCTTATAGCTCAATAGTTGGCAAGTTTGATGGGGTTTGGGACAGAGGAGCTCTTGTAGCCGTGAATCCATGTGACAGACAACGGTTAGTAAATTGCATTGTTACTGTCGTTCTCTGATGTATCAGTGACAAGTTTTTGATCCTGTGACTTGTTGATTAGTCCTTTTTTATTTAAAGGACCAACCTACAAAACTTCTCCAGCACAAGCATCTGCTGCAGTTGCAGAGTGCTGTACTCTAGATTTGTGAACTTCTTCAGGAAGCCACCCTGCCTCTTAGTGGGATAATATGTGGTTTGTTCCAACCCAGCAGAAGCAGAGCTGCAAGTCTCATCTGAATTTATTATTTCCTTTTCACCCTGCCTACTTCTTCTCTCTTTGTTCTTTTTCCCCTCACTCTCCTTGATGCCAAATTTTTGTTCTTGCCAATAGCCAGCCCAAATTTAGTTTGAACCTACTCCCAGGGTTTTTTAATTAGATACATAATCTTCAATTCACAATAATTTTAGAAGGTCAGTATTGTAATGTGTATTGTATTCTAGACTATGACAGATGAATACTTGGTTTGTATGCTAATCTTGAGTTGAATGTGCAAAAAAAGGATAAATGCTTGTTTATGAGGAATAAATATAACCTTTATTTGATGTTTTTTTCATGTGTAGCATGAATTTCATGCTCCTGAAATTCATACTAAGTTTTGCTTAGTCAGCTGTGCAGTTCAGTTCAAATTCTGCCTGCATAGAAATGCATTTTGTTGAATATTTGAGTGCTATGCTTAAATGCATGAGAAAAATAATAATTTTTTCCTTTTAGCTATGTCAGTTTGATGATCAGCCTAGTGGAGAAAAATTCTTCTTATCTCCTTGTTACGGTTTCATATGATCCAAACAAACACCAAGGTGAGAACTTAGTACTGTTCATGTTGTGATTTTGCTGTAATACGAGTTGTATATAGATATAGTAGACGTATTAGTATCTTCTCCAAGTTTTTTATCTGCATAGCTTTGTTAGCTGATCACACCAGTGTAACTGTGTGTTAAAAAGTGTAGATGTTGACCACGCTTGAGACTAAATTTGGTTTTTCTCTAGCATTTAGATATGCCAAGGGTAGGTTGAGGACAGTCATGGTACATGAACAATGAAATGAAACTAAGTGTGGCTTTTACAATGAAGCTGGAAGTGTGAGCACTTAGTAATATCCCGTCTGGCCTCAGAAGCTTGAAACACTCCCAAGAACATCAGCTTCATGCTGTTTATCCAGTATTTGCAACCCAATGTGTTGCCCATCTTGTGCCTCTCTGTCAGCCACTACCATGCTCTGAATGTACTTGGAAGAGGTGATATTCTGTAAAGTCATAAGGTATTTTTTTCTTTCATAGTTTTTATATCATGTATTGAAGTGTGAGATTTTTTTGTTAATATTAACTCACAAAAGAAAGATATTTTTTGCTGCTTTTGGGCCCTTAGGCATAATTATGCCTCCCAAAACAGGTCTTGCTATCACAGGCAACAATAGTTTAATTCGTTGCTTTCCCTCTCACATTTTTCAGCTTTTAGCTTTAATCACGCCATTGTAGTGTAAAGGGACTGTAGACTGGATTTTCACAGCACATTGGGGGTGGCTGTATCCACGTCACATTCAAGATTCTGTGCTGCAGCTGGAGATAAAGCAGCAGTAACACCTGCAGCTGTCTGGCCCACCAAGGAGCCACGAGTTCCTGGATAGGTTTTCTGGCTCCTGCTGATGGTGCTACACCCTGGGGCCTAATTAAAGTCCAGGTGCTGTGAGTGAAGGGGCTGGCTCGCCTACTGCAGTGTAAATTTTGTCTTCTTTCCATGTCTCCTCTCTAATTAGCTTCACCCCTTTTCTTTCAGGCCCACCCTTTTATGTTCCTGAATCTGAAATTAAAAGTTTGTTTGGTGAGTAAAATTTCAGCTAACCCTTAGCAGTTTTTTCCAAAACACATAAAGATGTTTATATGCCTCTACCTTGGCCTATAGGGTATCTACAGACATCTAAAGTCATTTGCTTCTTATCTAAGGGCTGGAGTCATGGAAAAGTACTGGGAAAAATAAATACCATTTGCCCACTGGGATTTTGCTGTCAAGGAAAATTGTCAGTTCCTCAAGAGATATGAAGAAAACCCAAGAGACAAGCAGTTTCTTGTATTCCTTTGATATCTTTTTATTCTCCCAGGATTCATACTGCACTCAGTAATCCTGTAGCTTGCAGTCTTAGAATCCCATTTGACCATTTTGTCTTTGTCTGCACCTCATTAACCAGTTGCCCTGGTTTTAATACAAGTCCTACCAGTGCTATGGTTTCTGCTGTACTTTTGTGACAAAGAAGAAAAGTAACATGGCACTAAAAGAAAATGCTAAAAATGTACAACTCAAATCCATCAAAATAATGAAATTTGGAGCTGTGTCAGGAATTTAATTTTAGGAGTTCCTCCTGATGTGCTGTAATATCTCAGTTTTAAATTTACAACTTTCTGAGACTCCCGCAGTGTTTGTGTGCAGTGAGTCATTGGCATAGACAGTTGCATCCCAGTGCAAAAGAGACAGATAATTTTCCCCCAGTGCATTTGTCTCATTGTGTTAGGGATTGTGAGGAAATCTGTTGATAAGGTTTTTAGTTTTTTTACTGGATAGTTTGCATTTTTCATTGACTAATCATTTACTAAGTTGTTATTCTTACCTCCTTTTCAGGCAATTGCTGTGAAATTAAGTGTCTTGAAAAAGTCGATGACTTCTCAGAGAGGCACAGACAGTGGGGACTAGATTATTTTCTGGAGGTGCTATATATACTAAAGTTTGCAGCTTGATTAAAATTAATTAAAATAACTTGCCTCCCATCTTGGTTTTACTTATGTCTCACAGCAGTCCTTTTGTCCATTTTGCTTACCAAGTCAGCTCTCCTGCACAGCTGCCTTTATCGCCTTGAGATGTGAACAGCTTTTCTTAAATTCCATGTGCAAACAACCATTACTAAAGTATATCTTTTTCTTCCATATCAATTCAAATAATGAGAGCTGTGAGAAAGAAATTATCCTGTTTCTTTTCAGCCATTGCTAGTCGATGCTGTCTGCCTGGCACTCTGCAGGTCAACCTCGTCAGCTGGCAGCCCTGGGAGCAGTGACAGCTGAGGTCCAAACACTGTTTTTGGGGCACTGGCCTTGCACCAGGCTGGGCAGAGAGAGGTGGGAAGCTGCTGCAAGTTGGTTCTCTCCATCCCTGTGAATATACATCAAGTGAAGAGCTGGCAGTGAGTGGGCAAGGCAAGGCAGCAGCTGCCAAGAGGAAATTACCATCATGCAAGAAAGGCTGGAGGGAAATCGACTGGATGACAGTAGAGGGGAGAGTATGGGTAGAAAATGTCCTGGCAGTTGTCCACAAGTGTGCTGCTCCCTCATTTGAGAGCACAGCGACAGGCAGGCAAACCAACAGGACTTGTATGGTGAGAGGGTTCAAAGAGTGCTGAGGAAACTGCAGATGTTATTGCTAAGTGGTCCTCCATCATCTCTGAAAGGTCACGGAGTACAGGAGGGGTGCCTGAGGACTGGTGGAAAGCCAGTGTCTTTCCAGTCTTCAGAAGGGGCTAGAAGGAAGGACCCAGGAAACCTTAGGCAAATCAACCTCACCTTCATCCATGGAAAACCCATCCTGGATGTCATCTGAAGGAAAAGAAGGTTATGAGGAGTAGTCAACATGGATTCACCAAGCAAAATGGGCTGGGTTAGTGGACAGTGAGGTAGATCGAGAACTGGCTGAGTGCAGAGCTCAGCGTTGTGATCAGTCTATTTTGAGGGTTCCCAGTGTTCCCAGGGGTCAGTACTGGGTCCGGTCTTGTTCACTTTATTAATGAATGACCTGGATGAAAGGACGGAACGCACCTGCAGTAAGTTTGCTGATGATACAAAACTAGGGGGAGTGGCTGACACACCAAAGTGCTGTGCTGCCATGCAGCAAGACCTGGACAGGCTCATGAGTCAGGCAGAGAGGAACCTAGTGAAGTTCAGTGAAGGTAAGAGCAGAGTCCTGCACCTGGGGAAGAAAAACCCAGGGCACCAGCACAGGCTGAGGGCTGGCCTGCTGGAAAGCAGCTCTGTGGAGAAGGACTTGGGAGTCCTGGTGGTCAGCAAGTTAGACAACAGTGTGGCCTTGTGGCCAAAAAGGCCAGTGGTATCCTGGGGTGCATCAGGAAGAGTGTAATCAACAGGTCAAGGGAGGTGATCCTGCCCCTCTACTCAGCCCTGGTGAGGCCACATCTGGAGTGTTGCGTCCAGTTCTGGGCTCCTCAGGACAAGAGAGACCTCGACATCCTGGAGTGGGTCCAGCAGAGGACTATAGAGATGACTGGGGGACTGGAGCATCTTCCTGATGCAGAAAGGCTGAGAGAGCTGGGATTGTTTGTCCTGGAGAGGAGGCAATTGAGAAGGGACTAATCAATACTTACAAATATCTTTAAGGGCAGTTGACAAGAGGATGGGACCAGACTTTTTTCAGTGGTACCCAGGGACAAGACAAGGGGCAACAGGCACAAACTGAAATACAGGAAGTTCCATCTGAATATGAGGAAAAACTTCTCAGCTTTGAGGGTGACAGAGCAGAACTTCTCCCCTTTGTAGCTTATTTTGAAAGGAAAGGTATGAGTGCAATTTATCATAATTCGTCAAGAATAGAAGGTGAGTAAAAGCCATGGGGCTTTTTAGAATGCCATAGTCCTAGAGCTGCAAATGGGTCTGATGGTTTTAGCTCAGCAGCCAACCACACGCACAACCCATTGGAACACTCAATATTGCTTGTAGATACTTGTGTTTCAAGGTTGGGCTGACAGAGAAAAGAAGGGATGTAGCCAGTAGGCCAGTGCAAGCTGGGAGCTGCTGGCTTTGTCTTCACTCCTGGCAAGTACTGGAACTACAAAATTAAAGCATCACCTTTATTTCAATCCAGAAAGTTTTTTCTTGATGCAACATGAGAGCTGCTGAAGTTTATCTCAGACGTCCAGATATGTGATAGCCACAGAAGGCCAGGCGCTTGGCACAAGGCTGCCACATGCTCTGTGGTGTCCTGCTCAGGACTCCAAGGCATGCAACAGCCTGGCAGGGGCAATGCCACGTGCCAAACAAGCCATTTTAGGCTGTGTAACATGGCTCTCTGTGTTTACCCTGAAATTACACTGAGAATACACTGTAAATACACCTTGCAGAATGAGCATATGCTGACAATGCACCTTACAACATGTGTGTACTTGCCTGTCTGAGAAATATTTCTACTAGTGATGAGTGTAATTATTTTTGTTGTGTTTTCTAAAGTTTCCCAAAACAGTGGGAGAAATCCAATTGAATAAATGTGTTCAGAGGGATGGAGCACATCTCCTATGAAGACAGGCTGAGAGAGTTGGGGTTGTTCAGCCTGGAGAGGAGAAGGCTCTGGGGAGACCTTAGAGCAGCCTTCCAGTACCTGAAGGGCCTGCAGGAGAACTAGAGAGCGACTTTTTACAAGGGCATGTAGTGACAGGACAAGCGGAAATGGCTTAAAACTGACAGACAGGGTAGGTTTAGGTGATATATTAAGAAGAAATTCCTTAGTGCAAGGGTGGTGAGACTGGAACAGGCTGCTCAGAGAAGCTGTGGATGCCCCATCCCTGGAAGTGTTCAAGGCCCGGTTGGATGAGGCTTTGAGCAGCCTGGTCTATCCTAATCATCCCTGTCCGTGGGAGGGGGATTGGAACTAGATACTCTTCAAGGTCCCTTCCAACTCAAACCATTCTGTGATTCCATGATTCTGTGAAATTGTGGCTTAATTCCTTACTCTGGTAGGGGCATAAATAGAGCTAGTGGTGGTATGGTAACTTGGTAACTGGATGTCTGTAAGAATCTGCTGTATATATGAATGTTCTGGCGGGTACTTGAATATTCTCGTGGCTATTTGAACATTCCCATGGTTATCTGAATGTTCTGGTGGATCTATGAGCGCTGGTGGATGTTCGAGCGCTGTGGTGGGCGCAGGGACACTCCCCGCTGCCAGCGGGAAGGGCAGCCCGGGCCGCAGGGCCCCAGCGCTGCCGCTGCTCCGCCCCCGCTGGCCCGCAGGGGGCGCGGCCGCC
>VZTX01009504.1:643332-653864 GCA_013400915.1 Pardalotus punctatus
CGGCCCCCGCGGGGCTCGGGCTGCGGCTGTGCCTGGGGGGCTGGGGGTCGCTGGTGAACCCCACCGGGGTGGCGGCCTGCCGCGGGTCGGGCCGCCTGGCAGTGGCACACGACGGCAAGAAGAGGATCCACATCTTCGGGCCGAGCGGGTTCTGCCTGCGGCGGTTCGGGGAGCGGGGGGACGCGGGCAACGACATCAAGTATCCGCTCGATGTGACGGTCACGTCGGACGGGCACGTGGTGGTCACCGACGGCGGGGACTGCTCCGTGAAGGCCTTCGATTTTGAGGGAAGGGGGGTCCTGGCTGTCCGGGAAGGCTTCTGTTTGCCCTGGGGCTTGGATGCCACCCCCAAGAGCGAAGTAATCCTGACCGACTCGGAGGCGGGCGCGCTCTACCGCTTGACGGCCGACTTCCAAAGGGGGGAATTAAAGAAGTGTCAGATGATCCGGTCCCGGCTTGTCAGCCCCAGAGCGGTTGCGGTCTGCCAGACCTCGGGTGCTGTCGTGGTTATAGAGCACCTGCAAGCTCGAGGACCGAGCAAGGGTAGCACCCGCGTGAAAATATTCAGTGCAGAGATGGATCTCATCGGTCAGATGGACAGCTTCGGTCTGAACCTCGTTTTCCTCTCCAGAATATATGCTACCGCTGTGGCCTTTGACAAAGAAGGTCATATTATAGTAACGGATGTCTGTAGCCAGGCTGTAATATGTCTAGGGAAACCCGAGGAATTTCCCATCTTTAATCCTTTAATTAGCCACGGGCTTTCTTATCCTGTCGGACTGACTTACATGGCAAATGATTCCCTCGTCGTTTTAGACAGCGGTGATCATTCAATAAAAATATATAGCTCTACCTGAATGGGCTTAGATGCTTACTGCTGCAGGCTCAAACTGCTTTTGGCCATAAAGCATGTGGAGTTCTGGTGTTTGTAGGCGTAGAGGGAGGAGGCTGTTTCTGGGCTTTGAGTGAAATTACCCTCTGACCAACATGCCGTGCTTCCTGCAAAACTTGTATCAAATCTCTTGCCTACCTGTAGGAGAGGACCTGGCTGTTGCTGCCTGTAGCCAGCAATAAATCAACCAATCATTTGGTGTTTTAAAGATTATTCCATGCCCTGACAACCAAATGTTTTTGGCTCTTTTTGACAAGTAATCAAAGACCAGCACCTGTGAAAGTAACGCATCATTTATTTACATTTCCTGGCACATAGTGTTCACTATTCTTAATTAAGTATAGATAACACTCCCGAGGGTAACAGAACTGTTTCCAGGAATTGTGCACAAGGAAGGTGATTGCCTTGACAGAATGATAGGAGAATTGGAAGCCTCCGTTCAAGGTTACCAAATCCAGCTAAGATCATTGCGATGGAGGAGCTACCACTGATGAGCATGTTATGAGAAGTGAATTTGTGTTCAAAGACTTTTTTTTTCCATACCAGGAAAATGCATCTCTGGGGGCACCCTTTTGTCTGTTAGTTTATTCCCACCTTTATTAAGGTTGTACTGGGGCACTGTGTCTTCCTGTAAAATCCCCACGTCTGTGCCTTCATCTAGAGATAATCTGGTGTGTGGTTACACAGCATGGGCATCTTTCCCTGAAAGCTGCCTGAAGTATTCACATTTAGACCACAAATACTCCTTCATATGTAAGTTTTGAGTTGGCTGTGCTGCTAAGACAGCTACACATAGGAGGTTTTCGGTGCTGTCTGTCCCTGTTTTCTCATTAACATGGTGCTTTTGCCCACCCTCAACTGCAAATTGAAATGTTAGTGAGAAGTAATAGAGAAAGGGGGACGTAAGCATCTTTTTTTTTCCTAGCTTCCAAATGAGATTTTGTTGAATACAAAATTTTTGTGTGAATTTTTGTGCTAATACACAGGAGATTTAGATAAGTTTATATTCTCTTGTTTTACTCACTGTAATATTATATTCTCACTTATATTCTCACAGTTTTACTGTGGGCACAAGTTCTGTTGCCTTACTGCACAATTGAAATTATGGAATATATGAGTTATTTTTGAGGATTTAACAGCCCCACTAGAAGTCACTGCTGCATTTTTAGGCATTTACCTGCTGCTAAAATGATTACTTAGATGGTTCAGCATTAAAATGAAGTTAGATACAAATGTAAATGCTATCTGAGGTAGAGACAAGTAGGTTAAAATGGCATAAAAATCTTTTATTTTGTAATTGAAATAATTAATATTAACTAATGTAATTTGAAATTCACAGGCAAACTATCAGTAATTTTTTTATCTGGCTTTTGGTCAGACTTCAGGGCATTTAATAATGCATGTATTACAGCACCAGTGGTTTACCAAATACCTGCATTAAATTGGAGCAGTTTAGCCCTGTAATTCAACCAATGTGTTAAATCTCTTTTGTGTTAACATTTATATAAACAAAACAAATCTATTAATTGCGGCTGTTTGTAAAGGTTAATTGAACAGTGACCTGCCAATAAAGTGTGATTTGCTCACTCCTATATTTTAATAATTTAGTGACAATTCCTCGTATATTTTCATCACGTTTCTTTTTTACAACACCATTTCTGTATTTCAGTTGCCTTGTAGATGATTTCTTCTTCTGTTTGGCGATATCCTGTGGAATTTTTTGTAAGGCCATTTGTTGCTATTGAAAATTGTATGGATCTGCACAGTTGGTATTTTTCAGCCTTCTCTACTGCCAGGCCAAACAGTAAGTGCCTTTGGAAGAACCAGAAATCCTCCTTGGCTGTTCTGCTGTAGGAGCTGTATGGCCCTGAGCAGGAGCCCCACTGGGAGGTCAGGAAAGAAATATAATCAGAGAAGCAGACCCCTGGATTATATATTCCTTTCTAGATGCCAAGGAGATGCCTGTCTTTGATAGAATCAAATAGATAACACTTCCTTTGGGGGACTGCTGTGTGTCAAAATGCATGCAATGCCATCAATGCTGTATTCATACATAATTAATAATTTGTCACAGTAGCACTTCCTTTGAACCAGGGGCTGTGAGCTTTCATCTCCTCAAACCTTTGTGTGCACCAGGAACTTGTTTTAGCTACTGAACTCTTGGATGGGCAAATTTCCTAGGACTACTGCCATGTAGGCAACTTTCCAGCAGTTGAAATGCTGATTTTAAATGTTTGACTCATACTGTTTCAAAATCTACAAAAACTCCCATTGTTGCCCATTCTGCTCCTGTCTCCTTTGGTAAATAGAAATCACTTGATTTTTGGGTCTGAAAGAAAAAAAAATTGGGACTTTATTCTACCTAATAGATTTTGTGTGTGTGTGTGTGCCATGTCCTGCAGCCTCTGCTTTACCTACCTACTGAAAGCAAATGTAGGCTTTTTCTGTGAAAAATGCAACTGTTTTTCTTTACTATACAGCTTGGTGCTCAGTGTTGAACAATACTGCATCCAAGGAACCATTACATTCTACCTGAATTCATGCGGTGCAGGTGCCTAAATTGAGAAGCCATAATGAACTGTATAAAAACAAGTACTAAAAGTTCTGGGTTCTTTGGTATGTAAGGGAAAATGCAGCAGTAAAGCTGAAGTCTTTCTTTTGACAGAAAATCTTGTGTTCTCTGAGAGGGATGGCAAATATTGAAGGGCCCATACTTGAACTGATATCCTTAGGTAGGTGATGTTTAGGGTCTGACTGGTTGTGCCTGGAATGGGGATAGCTAAATGTGTGCTTACCTTTGGAAAAGAGTGGTGGTCATTCCATTTAGAAAGGAGCATAGGACTGTGTCTAGCTGGTTCAGTGATAATTATTGTTGAATTGTTTTTTAAAAAATCTGCCACCTTTGCCTAACTCTCTGCATCTCATGTTCTAGCTGTTGGATTAAAGCCAAATAAACATAATGAACAGTATTCCTTTAGTGTCATATCTTCAGGCCCTAGTAGAGATTGCTATATCTGTTGTGCACACACACACACTGCAATTCCTATTTGGTTTATTTTTAAGCACTGATCTCAGATTGCATATAAATATATCAGGTATGTTTACAGTGTTAAGGAATTAAAGGAGTCAGAGGAGTTTCAGAAATGTGTATTGAGATGATGTTCTGTTATATATATTTTTTGTTTTGCTTGTGAAGAAAATAATTTTAGATAAAGAATATAACCTTTTTTTCAGATTGATGAATAAGGGAGAAATGGTGAAAAAAATGTAAAATTTACTTCATTTTGGCCACTGTCCATTTGAGCACCTGTCGATTCCCTCCAGTCACATTGCTGTGCACATCAGTTTGATGTTTATATTTTCCCAGAGCATGGATGTAATATCACCACAACATTTTTTTAACATGGACTGATTACAGGGGAAGAGGGGATCTCCTGTAATGTCCAGCCCCCAAACCACTAAGAATTTTATAGAACAGGTCCATCAAGATGATGGCCTTGAATACAGGAGACCTTTCAATTCTGGAAGGGCTGATGGAGGTCAAAAAGCAGCTTTCTTCCCTGGGACCATGGGTCACAGTGCTGTTGCACCCTGCACAGAAGGAATTTGTTTTTTCTTTCTCTTCAATGTTTGGGATTTTTTTTCCCTGACTCTTTCTCCGAGGCTCATCCTTACAGTTTACAAGTCACTTGTGAGTCACAGCTTGCCTCCACAGGAGTAAAGCAAAAATATACATATTTTTCAAGTGAATTCTAAATCTTGCTTTTCCTTCAGGCATCTCAGGAGAACTGACAGATCGTTCGGAGAATAGCAAGTGCCTATTTGATACCATTACATAAACATCCAGGCTTTCTCTAAAGTGCCTCCTTCGTGTAACAGGTCTGGCTCTCCCGGACAGCTTCAAAGCTCTCTAATACTGGAGAGGTTCTCAGGGAGCAGATGATGCATTGCATTTACACCTTTTTCTTGCTAGTGCGTTCCAAGAGATTTACAGATATTCCTGAACTTGGCGCTTCAGCCTCTCTGTGAGGCAAACACAGTACAAATGTCTTGGCCCTGCAGGTACAGACAAGAGAGCTGAGAATCAAGGGAAGCCTTTGGCAGACTTCAGGCTAGATTTCAGAGTTCCCATTACAAGGTTACCTTAATAAAGCAGGGAAAGCCTGTGTTTAATCACCCTCTTGTCTGGGATGTGCCATCTTGATTTTGGAAGAAGTTTTGACACTTTACTGATGATCTTGTTACTAATTCCTTTGGTGTTTCCTACAAATTGTGGAAATTAATACTTTTCCAAACCGCAATGTATTCCTAGATAATTGCTTCCAGTGTGCTCTACAAAAGTGTGCGGTTTCAGTTTTGAAATGCTCAAATTTCACATTGAGGATAGAAAGGAGGAGAGGAGATCAACTCTGAAAAGGAGAAAAAAATTAATGAAAGGTGTCTGTTGCTAAAGCAGAGGGTGAGCTCCACCAAGTCAGAGCACAGAGCACACCCATCATTCCAGTAAAGGGAATACATTCTTAAGAGGTGAAGCATTTCAGCCTGGAAAATGGACAAGATGATCAGGGCTCTTGCCTTTTGATTAGCATTTACCTCTGGCAGAGGAATAACCTGCATTTGAACAGATTTTCCAGCTAAAATTAGACACTTTTCAAATGGCAATCCTTAGGAGAGCTATCTGTTACTTTTAGCTTTTATTATCAACAGATAATAAAAAATAAGCAAAAATCTGTGGGGAAATAAAGAATTGGAGCAAACTAGGCATTTTAGGGAAGTATGTTCCCTGTAATGGAATAAATACATATGTAGCATTTTTCTAAAGATCCCTCTTAATGTAGGCAATTTTTTATCTTTGTTCACAGGTGAGCACTATATGGGCAGAGAGTTGAAGTGAGAGAACAAACCCTGCTTTCATGGAATATATTGTTTTTTAAATTGAAACTATTGCTTGTCACAAGAGTCTGTAAAATATTTTAAATACTTTAAATATCACTATATGCCTTGTAATGAATAAAGTGTAGTCAATTTTAAGCAAGACGTAGGATTAGAGACATAAAAATACAGCTGGAAAAAGAAAGAATTTACTTCAAGAAAACTTGGAAGATACTAAGAAAACCAACCAACCAACCAAAAAATAGATAAAATGTTCTTTATCAAAGCTTGCTCTTAAAACTCCTAGTACAAAGTAAATGATCTTGAAAGAACTATACACCTACATAATCACAGGAGGTAACTCTCACTGGGAATTTTTCCAAATATAAATAGATTAAAGATAAAACCTATTTGATGCTCACCTAGCATGATTTCATCAATAATATGGACTATGGAATTTAACCACTATTAACCAGTATTTAGTAACTACTGATCTGTACTAAAAGTAAGAAACAAAGAACAATTGTGTCTTTTACAATCACAGATGAAGGTGCTAACATAAGAAGAAATATAATGTCATTAAAATATGCATTATAAGAAATCTATCAAAAAGAGTCATAGATTAAGTATTAAAAATATATGATCACTTTAATATGAAAAGGATGTGCCTGGGTCACTTTTCTGTCATTGTCCTTAATTATGTAGGAAATAGGCCTCTTTAACGAGTTCTCTGCCAACTTACCCTCAACTTACAGCACGATATTATGAAGCCAGAAGTATTTAAAATACGTGTATTAGTCCTTTTCTATTCCTAATATTACTTGAAGTGACTTGTTTGAGTTGAGGCTTGCTCTGTCATGAATAGTTTATCTGTGCACTCATGAGTACTGCAAATGGAATTGTCCACATAAATAAATGGTGCAGGACTGGGCTTGAAGTCAGGGAGATTCAGGCTAGTGCAGAGGTTTGCCCTGGAGAATTCTTTGCAAGCAGACTTTATGATGACGATTTCTGGGAATGCTGCTTTGGGGTTTTATGTTCTCAAAGTCCTGTGCATGTTTAGAATATATTAGAAACAATTACGACTTTCAACATCAGAAATCTTTTGTGGAAGAAATTTATTGTAATAGTTTAGCTTTTCTTATTTATTCTTTCTTAGCATACTGAACCCTTGCTTTGTTCCTAACAGTCCTGTAGAATGAGTGGATCAGTACCACACTTCCCTTTTGGCATGTGCAGTTGGTCAGTAACTAGCGAGCTGGGGCAAGATGCACTCTAGACTGGCTTCAGTGGAGACTTTATACCTGAATATGTCTTGCAGACCCTACAGAGGAGGTTTTTAGTCTTAGCCAACAGGTTAGAAAAGTTATGGTGTTTACACTGTAGTAGAGATGACACTATAGGTTCTAGTCCCAAGAAGACTGTGTGAAAGGATTTCTAAGGCTGCAGGGTAGTTAGCCACATTTTGTTTAATTTTGCAAGGATTGCTGCCTTTTATAAAGACCAAGTGAAAAGTGCACCATTTCTTCCCTAGTACGGCAAAGTGAAATTGAAGTTACTCCAGACCCAGCATTAGAGCTTTTTGTAATTTATTTTGTGATGTTCCTAAAGCTGTTCAGTACTTGGATGGTATTATCATTAAAATGCAGATGATACTATATTTCACGTATTTCCACTGTGTCAGTGTTACTGAGATAGAAACCAAAACCAGCCACTTAAAAAAGTGTGCCTTGAAGTAAATCTTACCTTTCTTGTATCTCTTTCACCGAAGAAATAAAAGCCATGCAACGATCTATAAGCCATGCATCAGATATCTATATCAAGAAATGGACTTTCACCCTTTTGCTTGACTTGACTTGAGCCTCAAGTCAGTTTTCTTGGTGATAAGGCTAAATTTTTGATTTCTGAATTTCAATCACATTGTTCCTATTTGTGACTCTTGTTCAACCCTTACCCATTCTTCCCAGTTGGTTTAGTCCATTCCAGAGCTGTATTTCTCATTAGATGATGTTCAGTCAAATTGTGGTGTCCTCACCACTTTGATTTCAGAAGAAAGGTTAATTCCCCCAGAGGTTCTGTCCATGTTTTGGTTTTCCTGTGTTTCTTTTCTAAAACAGCCTTTCATCTTTGCTGTCAGATTAAAGGGAGGAAATCTCAGATCACAATATGAATGGTGGGAAAGGATCTAAGTCATTCAGGGAATGCCTTTGGGAGACAGTCAATGCAAGCTTTATTACAGGAGAGAAGAGGGTGAAGGACTGTACAATTTAAACTGTGTGTGGACTAACAGTTTTAGGAATCCTTCTACCCCAGCTCCTTCTGTGCATCTCCATTTGTAATAGTGACTGTGGGATAAATCAAATCAGAGGTCACTAACTTGCAAGTCACTGGTTTGTTGGGGTTTTTTTAGTCACTCTGCAATAGCAGCAGGCCATGAACCTGTATTGGATTTTGTGGATGACTTCTATAACTGGTCTGAGTTTTCATATCAAATGCTGGTGTATACAAACTACAGGAAGCTTGGAAGCTTCCTCAGGCCATCTGTTCCTCACTTCTATCTTTTTTTTACCTGCAAAGGGTAAGCCTTCTGCTGTGTGTTAAAGAAGATAAAACTTGAAGTGACAAGACAACAAAGGATACCCAGTGGTTGCACTCTTTGACAGTTTTCAATAGAAAAATGAGAGTATGATCTGTTGCTGATAATTTTGTTGGTGGTGGTAGTTATGAGATTTATTTTTGTTTTTCTTTTTTTGTATGTTTTCTTCAGTCTGGAGAGTACTGGGAGGAGAAGTGACGGGGTGTTTTGTTTTCTAAATAAAAGATCACGAGTCCTATTATGCACCTTAATTAGCACCTTCAGCACTTGTTTCTACCTTCGACAGGAGCTGATGAAACCTGCTCAACTTAATGTGAATCTTCCTGATGACTTCAGTAGACAGCAGACAGATCCAAGATCTGTGCTGAGCTGACTTCCATATGTTTTAACACACACAATTCCACCTCCTCTCTCAAGGCTTTGCCTCACTCAGCTTCCTTACTTGCTGACATGCTGGTGTGTACTGTTCTCCTTTCTGATCTCTTTCAAGCAAAAGCTTCTTTCCTTCTCCACACTTTAGAAAGATAACACGTTTGGCTAGAGTGCTTATTTGCAGGCATCACTAAAAAGTAATTGCGTAAGGAGAAATTTTGGCTTGGCCAGCGTGGTTAATAGCTCAGCTTACTTAGTAAGCAAGCTCGGTGGATGTACTCCTCCCTTCCCACCCTCCTTCTCCTCCCAGGGGCAGGGCCCCAGTTCCAAGACTCTCTCATGGTAGCCAGCAAAGTTCAGCTTCTCTCTCAAAGCAGAAAGTAAACCAACGAGGGGACTGTGACTGAGTGCAAAAGGGTTAACAGGAATACTGCTCTTTTGTTCCAAGAGGCTGTTGCCACTAATCAGGCTGTTTATATTTACAGCTTTCCCACTCATCCCTACTGAGCATAAAGCTCGCCTCTGAGCACTGCTGTGTGTTAGACAGACTGCATGTAGTATCTGTTTGCTAGCTGAAGACACTCGGAGGCTGCAGACTCATTTTCCTACCCATGCAAAGGCACACACCTGCACTTCACAAATGCATGTTAATTAGTGATACTCTGGATAAGGTTCATGAGCCAACTCCCTGCTCACAAGTGCCCTTAATCTCAATTTGGGACTTGCAGTCACAAGAGAACTGCATGGATGTGCTGGAGTGATGCTTGCATACCAGACATTCCTAATAATAAAGATGAAGAAGGGCGAGAGCTTTCTGGGTAGGGGGAATAATGGCAGGGTTGTCCTTTCCTTCAGTTCACTGGGGCTTGACTACTGATTTAAATTGTAAATAACTTTACAAACCAGCTGTGGCAGTTTGTTTTTTTCTTAGGCGAAGTATCCGATTTCTACTATTATATAGTGGAAAATGAAAAGGAAAAAAAGGGAAAATCTCAATTTAACATCAATCCCTTTTCATAACTTAATAGTTATATTAACCAAAGATAGGTGATGTCAGTGCCTTTGGGACCTCGTGATCTTACTTTTTAACAGTACAAAACTGTTTCCTTTCTCTTCTCTTTCCACTATCATAAACTATTATCATCACCATGATGTTTAAAGACTGTATAGTGGCACATGTCTGGTAGGGTCAGCAGGAAAGTTTCCCTGTTATCATGTCACCTAACTCAATCAAGATCACTCTTAAAATTAGCTAAATTTAGTCCTCTGGTCTTCTGTGTAAGAAGCCATTCATCCCTCTGGGGGTAGAAGTCAATTCATTTCCAGCCTGAGTGTGTTCCAAGACAGAAACACAGAAGGATTGAGGTTGGCAGGGAGCTTTGGAGTCCATCCAGTCCGATTCCCCAAGCAGGGCCACCTGGTTGCAGAAGACCATGTCCAGATGGCTTTTGAGTATCTCTAAAGATGAAGCTTCTATAACCTCCATGGGCAACCTGTGCCAGCAGTCAGTCACCTTCACAGTGAAAAAGTGTTTTCCAGTATTCAGAGAGAGGCTCCTGTGTTTCAGTGTGTGCCCATTGCCTCCTGGTGTGTCACTGGGCACCACTGAAGGGAGCCTGGCTCCCTCATCTTTACACCCACCCTTCAGATGTATCTATACATTGATAAGATTCCTCCCCTTGAGCCTTCTCGCCTCCATGCTGTGGTGGTTTTACTTGGCCCAGTTTTTGCTAGTGAGTAGGGAGGGGCACAAAGATGGCTCCTGTGTGTCCTGTGTGAAGGTTCTGGAAGTTTTTCACC